>CM021100.1:92809249-92830460 GCA_007115665.2 Sequoiadendron giganteum
CCTAATCCCTCAACCCTCTTGAACCTTAAACCCTCACCCCTTAAACCCTTAAACACTCAACCCTAAACCCTCGACCCCCAACCCTAACCCCTTATTCCCTTTACCCTCTATCATCTACCCTCTAGCCTCTACCCTCAACCCAATACTCTCTACCCTAAACCCTAATCCCTCAACCCTTAATCTCTCAACCCCTATAACCTCTACCCTATATATTGGACCCCCAACCCTAATCCCTTGACCCTATACCTTAAACCCTCAATCTTCAACCCTCAACCCTTAAACCCTCTACCCTTTACCCTATACATTAAACACTCAACCCTCAATTCTCAACCCTCAACCCTTAATCCCTCAACCCTCAATCCTTAAACCCTAAACCCTCTGCCCTTACATTGGACCACAGACCTAATCCTTGACCCATACCTCAAAACTATACCCTAAACCCTCTACCCTCAACCAAGTAAACCCTTAACCCTAAACCCTTAACCCCAAACCCTTCAACCCTAAACGCTTAAACCTTAAACCTTCTACCCTATACCCTCAACCAAATACCCTCTACCATCAAACCTATTCCATCAACCCTCAAACCTTAAACCCTAATACCCTATAAACCATCAACCCTATAGGTCATCCATCCTAATCCCTCAACCCTATACCCTCAACCCCTATCACTTTCTCTCTATCTATACGTCTCACCTCTCCATCCTCCCCTCTCTAATTGTCTCTATGTACCATCTCCCTCTTTCTGTGTACCTCTTGTTCAATCAATCCCTACCACCCTCTCTCACTCCCTCTCTCTCACACTCCCTCTCACTACCTATCTCTCAAGTCTCTCCCTCTCACCCCCCTCACACTCTCAAGTCTCTCCCTGTCACACTCTCAAGTCTCTCCCTTTCCCACCCTACCTACATAACCCTCTATTTCTCTTTCTCTCTCTCTCTCCCTCTCCCACCCACCTCTCTCTCTCTTCCTCTCCATCAATTCTCTCTCTCCCTCCCTCTATCCCTCCCACCCTACCTAGCTAAGTCCCCCTCAATCCAACCCCTTCTCTCCCACTCCCTCTCTCTTAAACTCTCACTTTGACCCCCTCTCCATCTCTGTAGACTCTCTCTAAATTCTCCCTTCATCTAAAAACATACATAAATGCATACATACAAGCATAATACATTTGCACGTATAATCTTACATCCATACAAGCATACATACATACATGTACATAAAAATATATCAGCATACATTAATATATTAGAATTTTACATAAAGTAAGACATAACGCGAGCACGTTATAATGCGCTCGCGTTATGTGCTAGTAGACATGTTCCCCACAGAAGGAAGAACCATGTCAAAAGTGAGATATAACGCGAGCACGTTATAACGCACTCTCGTTATAGCGCGCTCGCATTTTATCTTACTTTGAGAATTACCGAACTTTAAGCTTGGTATTGCCTTGGAATTCCAACCCAAAGGGTTTCAAGGGCATTCCCAACGACCAAAGATGTGTTTTTAAAACATCCACCATATTTCTCATAATCGAGTTCGTGCTCACTATTAGGATTGCACGTGGTTCAATATCGAAAAAATCGAGCACATGGGTAATGTTGGGTTATCTCTTAGCTATCCGACGATATAATTTTTTTCACTTTCTGAAAATGTTGTCTTTCATCCATAATTTATTTTATCTATATGTCTTTCTTTTGCCAAAAAGTAGTGTTTGGTATTTTTTTCATTATAAATTAGCCATTCATCAATTTTTCAAATAAATTATATTTTTAGAAACTAGACTCCATTCTACAAATTTAAAAAATTAAAAGAAAAACAAATCAATTAGTTTCCAAAATTTGTAGGGGTAGCACGGCCAAAATTCTATTTTCAGGATATGTCCACTTCACAAATTAGTAAAAAATCAAATACTCATTAAAAAATTATTAGAAAAATTGTGCATCAACTACATACTGTTAGCTAACTTTTGACCATTGCGATTTGAAAAATACTAAAAAAAAGTTCATCATACGAGGGTCGTACAAGAGTTGCTATGCTATGTTTTTCTTTCAAAAACAACACCAATTTGTGTACGTCCCTCATTTGAACCCCTTAATCTCAATCATTTTCAAAATAAATTAGTAGTCTAGAAAGTAGACTCAGAGCACTTGAATCCTTCTTTTCGTCCCATCTCAAAATTTTGAGTCTAAGTATCCTCAATTTCACATCCAAGGTCAGTATTTCCTGATTTTAAAAAAAGCTGTCCACTTAAGTCCCCTTTTTGGGAACCATCTTGGTGCACTTACCCAATTCTAACATACTAATATAATCCAAAGCATAAACATCATTAATTTGAATATCCATTTATGCTAACCACAACATGTCATAAAGATAACATCATATTAAAATACCATCAAATCAAAATATAACATTAACGTCACTTTATAGATAGCGATCAAATAGCAGCCGAGTACCATAGTCAAGGTACTAACAAAATGTACAACATAAAATAGTAGAACATTGTTCGGTCAAAAGGACAAAATGAAGGCATATTACAATGACTTAATTATGGAAGTTTTGAATGCTTATTTTGAGAATTTAAAGATAATATTGGAAATTCTAAAAGATGTTCTACCTGAAGAAATGATTGAATGCAATAGAGAATCAATGGGCTCTAAAGACAAAGGTAGTGAAGAAGGTGAAATTATCTCTCACCTGAAAGAGAAAATCAGACTCTCTTGCTAAGATTAAAATGAAGATGAATGAGCTAAGAAAGTGCATTAACTTAGCCACATGAATCTATAACTATTGTGTTTGTTGGCCCCATGAAGTTAGTAATTACAAAGAAAAGTTGGATTAGATTGAGACTGAACTTAACGACATTGGAAAAATAGTCGACATGTCTCAGGAACTAGATGGCATTATGAGAAGGAGAATTCGAGAGTTACATTCATCTCAAACAAAAATTCAACTATCCAAGAACGTTCTTGTGGACACCTTTTGGAAGGTAAAATATTTAGTTGAATGCAGGCTGGAGCAGTTGGTGGAAATTCCACAAGATGGTGAAAAATTGGAAGAAGCAATCACAATCCCTGAATCTCTTATTGAGATTATCAACAAGACTTCCAAAAACAATAGCTTGATTATCATAATTGGAATTGTAATTGATGGTTGGAAGAAGTTTCTTCCAGATGTGAAGAAAAATCATAGGATAATCTTTTAAGGGAAACTGCAAATAGTGTTCAAGATTTTTGAAATTTTGTCTAAAGGAGAATAATTGTCGGCATATATGTATTTGAGTTTTGAGGACATGAATTTTTTTGGCATATGGCATCCATGCTTTGTCATTAATGTCAAAGGGGGAGAGAATGCAAGGAAAAACATATCATAAATCCAAAAGGGAGAATATCTAAGGGGGAGAAAGTGTAGTGATGAAGGTTTTTCACTAAGGGTTGCCATCAATGCCAAAGAGGGAGATTGTTGGCATATGGATAAGAAGTTTTTCTTATACGTGTTGTCATTGATGGTAACCCAAGTCATACATAAGAAGTGTTGGAGTGAAAATACACTGAGAGGGGTGGGGGGGGGGGTGAATCAGTGTTTATAACTTATTTAAAAAATTTAATTGAAACTGAAAATAACCATACATATGTTCTCATTTATCAATGATAGAATCATTCATGTATTTGAATGCAATCATATAAGCTGAAATGAGAGTAGTGTAACATTGCATTTTAAAGCAGTAAAGGACTAAAGTAAATGAATAATAGAGACACAAGTAGACACAAGATATGCCAAGTGGAAAACCCTCTCAAGGTAGAAAAACCACTCCTGAACCTGCTACCTTTTTCAGGCTTTCATTTCAATAATTATTTTGACAAAGCCTCAATGGCTGATTTCTGAGCACCTACTCAAGGAACACCAACCCATTTGTTTAGAGACACCAATATGAAGGAGCACCAACCCCTTTGTTTAGAGATACCAATCTCAAGGAGCACCAACCCCTTTTCTGATTTTCAATAGAACGTATAATAATACAGAGGATCTCTCTGTTTCTCTTATTTCTGTCAAGTGCCTCTTGATAGACAATGCATAAAATTCTCAAAAGTCAAGAATGACTCTTCATGATTCCATTCATTATCAAATATTGATACAACTTGAGGAAAATAATATAGTTACAATTTCAATACAAATTCTCATCAAACTGTATTACAATAATATGACTTTTGTTTCTTTTTCTCTTTCAATATTTTATGATACAAAAATACAAAACAAACAACACACTGTGTTTTCCAAAATTTTCAGCTTTTTTTGGGAATAATTACCCTCTTTGCTCACATAAAAGAACTAATATTTTTTTTTTAGGTTTTCCTATAAAGAAGAAACCCTAATCTCTTCATTTTCCTCTTTTTACATTTTTGAGTGTTAAAGAAATTACTCAAGGATAACTTTCAGGTTACAACGCTACTTGTCAAGCAACAGTTCCAGGTGTTACTGTGATCATAAGGAAAGATCATTCTAAAAATATCTTTTTACTAGAGTACTCAAGAATTGTGCAAATATAGTAGGTGGACTCAAACCTGTTCTCTCAAGTAGCCTACACAAGCAGTGCTAAAAACAAAACAACATAAGATCTAAATAAACCATAAACCATAGCCATTGAAACTACTGCTATGTTAAAGTAACCGACATCTCAATGTAGTGAAACTAAAATCATAAAATGATGCATTCAAGAGTAGTTACCAATGACTCCAAGTTTGAAACTGAGAAGATTCTTCAGGCTACATGATTACCCACAACCCAAAAATACCATTCTTTAAATCTGATATGGTAACACTATAAAAAAGTAATTCTAAGCATGCAAAATCATTATAGTTCTAACTGAGAAGAAACTAAACCAAATCTTCAACTTCCATGTAGAAGAAAGCATTTATCCCTTATTAACCTTGCCAATAAAGGTAACGGTTCTACAAAGATAAGTAGATGAATACCTGTGAAGACTAGAAAAGAATTTGCCATGAGCAATTTACCAGATCTGCACAGTAACTGAGAAGCCCGAGCTCTTTCCCCATTCGAGCTTCCACCTGATGCCAGGAGATTGACAAGTGAAATGACCATTGTCATGCTCTTCCTATCTTCCTTATACACTGTCAAAGTTCAGTAACCCTACAAATTTCTCAATGAAATGACTTAAAGAAAACTATCATGATGGCGGCCAGAGTAGGGTTCCAAACCCTTCGAGCAATAAATTTTTTGACCTAAAATCCCAAAAAAAACACATCATAATCCTTTGCAAAGAATGATATTCATGTCCGAGAAGAAATACATTAAATTATCAAAAATTTATTAAAAAAATTTGAAATCTGCTTTCTTACCACACAACTGCGGTCTTCCTTTGGAAAACCTACAGTATAGCGATGACAAGCACTAACTATTACCACTTCCTTTACCGCCCAACTATTGTCTCCCTTCAGACTACCCGTGGGACAATGGTAGCTCCTTTTAAACCATAAGTGTTTCCATCGTGCTACCTCGGCTACGCTTTTGATAGTCTGCAGTATAGTGGTAGCCACCTTGCTTGCCGCTAACCGTTTTCATCATGTTACCGCAGTTTCCTTGATGACAGCCCACGGTGTAGCGGTAGCTTCTTTTTTTCCGCTATGGTTTCCACCGCACTACCATGGTTACTGGCTTAATTGCCAGTGGTACCATGGAAAGATGTCTGTAGCCTTACCAAACACATGTTGACAAACTCATTTCCATTTGACAGTTGTTGACTACAAGAAATACCGACAACAACATGCCATGAAATATTACCACCAAATGTTGATGGCTATTGACTTTTATATTCCCAAGAAATCAAGGCTAAGTCACTTCCAATGTGAAATTAAAATATTAACCAATGCCTTTACCTGCTGTCGGCCTTAAGGCCTGATTTAAATGTCAAACCTTTAGACCCGATTCAAATGCAAAAGGAGACCAAATAGAATACCTTTACCCAAGGTTGAATTCCACCTTGATATATTCAATGCTATATAATATGCCATTGCCAAATGATGTCCAAAGACTTATGAGGTATAGTGAAGATTGAATTTGCATGATGAATTCACAATGCCATTCCACTTACCATAAACCCATATTATAATGAGAAACAAGCTGATCGGTGAAACAAAGAGCCAGTAACCAGAAAGCCTTAACTGAGATCTACACATGGAGTCAAGTTATCAATACCACTATATATAATATAATCAATGAAGTAAATGTGCCAATCAGAAAAAAAAGATCAATTGAGAAAGTAACCACCAGGATGCCAGAGTATCATAAATTGACATCAAGGACAAAATAACACAAGAGGGATTCAACAAACTCCCCCTTTGTCCTTGATGGAAAAAATGAGCCACCAATCCAAATAAAGAGCTATAAGCGAATGCACATAATTATCTCCCTTTTTGACACAAGGATAAAGGGATGTCAACACAGATAAACCAGAATCAACTGTGAAATTCCAACAAACTATAGATGAACCTTTGAGCAGAAAAGTATGAGTTGTAGGAAGACCTAACCAGCTCCCCCTATCACCAAGATAGACTGTTTAAGATAACAGTGATTGAGAGACAACTCCCAATCTAGACCTAAGTCTTTCAAAAACATATTTAGCCAACTAATTTGTAAAAATGTCAAAAACATGTGCTTGTGTAGGAACATATTGCACAAAAACCTCATTATCCAACACCTTTTCTCAAATAAAATGAAACTTTATAGCTATATGTTTAGTTCGAGAGTGCATAACAAGATTTTTTGAGATATTGATTGCACTAGTATTATCACATAGAATAGTAATAGGTTTTGGAATTTCAATCTTGTTAGTGTAGGTTTTTTAATATTATTTTTCCTACACATTATTAAGCATACCTTAGGTTATAGGAGATGTGGTTCATGTGAGGACACGTGGCATAATCCATCGATTACATGTGTTGCTCCCACTCACACTTGGGTGGTTGAGTTTCACACCCTCTTTTGGCCTTATATGCCACCTCACAAAACCACTCATCTGTCTCTTTTTGAGTAGGTTATGCCACCTATTTGGCATTTTCCAAGTAGGCATAACTCCCACCTAATTTGGTTATTTGGGAGTTATTACCCCTCTTGGAATTATTTGCCCATATTCTACTATATATTCTGCACTCACCTCTCCCTCCTAACTAGTTCAGGTCTAGCTCCTATCTAGTCTAGATGAGTTCATATTAACTCAATCAATTCAAGGGAGAGTTGAGGCATATTGTATCATTTAGTGTGTGATATAACATCATTTTGTTATTGCACTATATTCCTGCATTCTATCTCTTGCTGCTCTCGTGTGGAAGGTTTATCTTGGTTTTGTAGGTGATCCTGGGTGCTCGAGTTCATCAATAACTCTTACATGGTATCAGAGCGTCAGATCTGCAAGCCCCTTCTCAAATTTGAGAGATTTGTGAGTTTTTTAATCAGTATTGCAGGTTGCAGCATGCCTTTTCTTGTCTTAAGTAGTTGATTCTACCTTTTCATGTCATTTTTTTGGTTGTTGGGGTCGTTTTATGTTTCTAAAGGCGTTTGTTTTACACTAGATCCACATTTTTTGTATACTTTGAAGAAAATCCGTCATCTGGGTTTTGTTCGTAGAAGAAAAAAACCATCTGGGTCGTTGCTATTTTCTGCATACAGGTTACATATTTTGCAGAAACTAAATCGGAACATTTCAGTAGACCCCCTCTTCAATTGCATTTTTGATTTTGCAGTCAAGCTTTGGAGGGCCATAATTCAGTCATACGAGCTCTTTTTTCAGAGAATTTTTTTTTGATTTGGGGTAGAATTTCGCAGGCTTTGCAGTGGTGTGATCCATTTTTTCTCAAGTAATCCGGATGCTTCAGAAAATCAGTTTTAACAGCAGATCTGAAGGACAGTTCTCATTTTTGAAACTTCAAACGGCTATAACTTTCAGATATGACCTCGGATCGAGGTGATTATTTTTTTGAAAGTTGATATTTTTTTTAGCACTATACTTTGGTGCTATTTTGAAGTTCTAATTTGAGATTTAATTATACTTTCAGTATTTGAGTCCATTTTGGACACTTGAAAAACTCTGGAAAACAACTCCAGCATTGTAAACGCACTAATTTATAAAGTGCCAAATAATTTTTTGTTGGGGGGGATTCTTCTTTGAGTGAAAAAGGGGGGTGTCTATGTGTGTTCTTCTTGCATTTTTTCTCTCACATTGCTACAACAATCTAAAATGGATAAATCGGTTCCTCTACTCACACCATACAATTACTTTGAGTGGAAAAATGAAATGGAAATTCACTTAAGGAAGTTAAAATTGTATAGAATAACAATGGGTATTGATAAGGAACCTACAGAAGATGAAGATAAGCCTAAATGGTTCAATAAGTGTGATGAAGCTTTTGGCACCTTATGCATGGCTGTATCTCCTGATCTACGCTTTCATATTATGTCTGCAAAATCACCAAATGAAGTGTGGAATACTTTGAATACTCTCTTTGGTAAACAGGATGATTTGAGAGCACATTCATTGGAGAACGAGCTCATAGGATTGAGCCCATGCAATTTTGATACCATTCAGGATTTCTTTACTAAATTGAATGCCATAAGATTGCAGTTAGAGCAGTGTGGAGTTAAAAAGGATGACTCACAATTGATTTTGAGTATTCTTTCAAAACTTGGTCCTGATTATGCAGTGTTTGTTTCTACATTTCATGCAATGAAAAGAGCCTTAGGAAAAGGATTTACTATGCCTTCTCTAAGTGAGTTTGCAACTGATCTCACAAAGGAGCAAGATAAATTGATTCAAATGGGCATTATTAAATCTTCCAAATCTCAAGCCTTGACTGCAAAACAAGGCACTAATAAGCAAAACAAGAAACAACAGAACCAAGGTGATAGAAAGAAAGATTCAGATAAATATTCATCTACTTCTAAAGTAGACTCTAAATTCTCTTCAAAAGAGGATTCATCTAAGAAGGAGAAGCTCACTTGTGCATATTGCAAGAAATCTAGGCATGATGAACATCAATGTTACTTAAAACAAATTGATGAGTTGAAGAATCTTTTAGCAAAGAACAACATCAATTTTCCTTCTCGAATGGTTGATTCAGCTTCTTCTTCTAATTCCAAAAATTTAGAATTTGATAAGGAAAAGGGCCATACTACAGGTGCAGGTAAATCAAAAGGTAAAGCTCTTTGTGCTTCTACAGGTCTTGGATCAAGGAGATGGCTCCTAGATTCTGGAGCGTCTCATCATATGGCTTCTACACAGTCTATGTTCTCTTCTTTTGAGCCTTGTGCTATGCCACCTATTATGATGGGAAATAATACATACATGGATGTAATTGGGAAAGGATCTGTTGATATTGGAGATGGTACTTTCAATGATGTTTTGTGTGTACCTCATCTTTCAAACAATCTTCTTTCCATCTATCAAATCACTCATGGTGGAGCAGGGAAGACTGTTGAATTCACACCTGATTTAGTTATCATCAAGACTTGGAGAGCAGAGAGATAATTGCTACTGGGGTGGTTGATCATGCATCTCGATTGTATACCTTTTTAGACTTTGCACCTGATGATGGTTCTAATCCTTTGGTTGTTGATCACACTCCTAGTGTGAGCTTTGATTTTGAGGAGAACTTTGGCTACTTGAACTTGGGTATTCTCACATGTGATCCAGTTCTTGAGCCTTGTATTCCTTCTCCTCCATTTACTATTGCATCTGAAGATACTTGCATTGCTACATTCATGGCTTCTTGTGATTCAGTGCAGCAAGATACACATTGTCTTCCAGACATAGCTACTTCAGATGACTACTTGACAGACATTGCAGGTTTGTTCATAGAGTCTCATATTTCAGACTTGGGAGACATTATTCATGACATCCATCTTCTCTTTGATGAAGTTGATTCTTCTTCAATTGTTATGGAGGAACCTTTGGATCCTTTTGTTCATTCTCCACATGATCATTCATCACATTTTGACATGAGTGAGGATACTTTTGAGCAACATTTGGAGGAGGCGCCTTTGTCTTCAAAGGAGATATCTTTGTCTTCAAATTTTGTTCTACATCCATCTCCACTAGGTTCTGGATTTTCATCTTCTACAGTGTGGCCTAGAACACTTGATTTGATGGTGACATCTTTCGACATCAACATGGAGACACTTGAGCAGAGTTTAGAGACTTCATACATTTTCATCATTCTTCCTTCATATTCCTTTCAGGAATGGGAAGACATTCTTCATACACCTTTGGTTTTGTTTCTTCCTAAGGGGAGGAACATTGTTCGACGATCGTGGACCATGTTCTACATTCAGCTTCGAGCTTCAACCATTGGCATAGTTGACTACTTTGGGGAAGGCTACATGGTCTTTCCTATCCTTTCTATTTTGGAGGGGACTTCTTCCTTGCATGGGATTCTTCTTGTGTTGGGAAACTTGTTTTCTTTTGGGGAGGAGTTTTGTCCCACTGGGTTTTCTCCTTTACTCCATTTGTGAGAGAGTATTTTGTACATGGGTACCTAACATGGCCTAGTAGCCGGGACCCATATTTGCATCTTTGCATTCTTTCATCCTTTCACCCACCTAAGCTATGCTTAAGGGGGGGTGTTAGTGTAGGTTTTTTTAATATTATTTTTCCTACACATTATTAAGCATACCTTAGGTTATAGGAGATGTGGTTCATGTGAGGACACGTGGCATAATCCATCGATTACATGTGTTGCTCCCACTCACACTTGGGTGGTTGAGTTTCACACCCTCTTTTGGCCTTATATGCCACCTCACAAAACCACTCATCTGTCTCTTTTTGAGTAGGTTATGCCACCTATTTGGCATTTTCCAAGTAGGCATAACTCCCACCTAATTTGGTTATTTGGGAGTTATTACCCCTCTTGGAATTATTTGCCCATATTCTACTATATATTCTGCACTCACCTCTCCCTCCTAACTAGTTCAGGTCTAGCTCCTATCTAGTCTAGATGAGTTCATATTAACTCAATCAATTCAAGGGAGAGTTGAGGCATATTGTATCATTTAGTGTGTGATATAACATCATTTTGTTATTGCACTATATTCCTGCATTCTATCTCTTGCTGCTCTCGTGTGGAAGGTTTATCTTGGTTTTGTAGGTGATCCTGGGTGCTCGAGTTCATCAATAACTCTTACAAATACCCATATCGGATAATGTCTCTGACATCCAAATTACTTGAGTGTAGCAAGAAGTGGCAGCTATATATTTTGCTTCAGTAGTAGAGAGTGAAATAGATTCTTGATTTTTGCTATGCCAAGCTACTAAACAATCACCAAGAAAGAAATCAGCATCACTGGTGCTTTTCCTGTCATCTAGACAACCTCCCCAGTTAGAATCAGTATATGCTACTAAAGAGAAATCATTGCTTCTGGGATACCAGAGCCCATAATCAATTGTGCCTTGTACATATTTAAGAATCCTTCTCACAACATTGAAGTGAGATTCCTTAGAAGATGCCTGAAATTGAGCAACCATGCAAACAACTTGCATTATATCAGGTCTTGAGGCTATTAGATATAATAGGCTTCCTATCATTGACCTATAGTCAATTGGGTTGACAACAGGAGAGTCATCAACCTTGCTAAGTTTACAACCAGTAGCCATTGGAGTTCTTACAGGATGGCTTTCATCCATTTGAAACCTTTTTAACATTTCTTTTGCATATATTTCTTGAGATAAAAAGATTCTAGATTCAAGTCGTGAAATCTGAAGACCTAAGAAGAATGACAGTTCTCCCAACATAGAAATTTCAAATTCAGATTCCATGATTTGTGAGAATTTTTTAATCAAGGAAATATTGTTGCAACCAAAAATGGTGTCATCAACATAAATTTCAACAACAAGAATATCAGATCCTTCAATTTTAACATACATATTGTTGTCTACTCCTCCTCTAATGAAACCTTTTGACAGTAAGTGACTATCCAATCTGGAGCACCAAGCTCTAGGAGCTTGTTTTAGGCCATATAGAGCCTTTTTCAGCCTGTAGACATGATTGGGTTTGTATTTATAGGTAAACCCTTCAGGCTGTTCTATGTAAACTTCTTCTTCTAAGTATCCATTTAGAAAGACAGTTTTTACATCCATTTGATATATAGTAAAATTTTTGAAAATAGAATATGCCAAGAAAAGTCTAATTGATTCAAGTCTAGCAATTGGTGCAAAGGTTTCACCGAAGTCAATACCTTCTTGCTGAGCATGTCCTTTGCAAACATATCTGGACTTGTTGTGAAAAACATGACCATTTCCATCATGTTTATTTCTTAAGATCCACTTGCCTCCTATGAAATTTTTGTCATCTAGTCTTGGGACTAGATCTCAAGTCTGATTTTTTTCAATTTGATCAATTTCTTCCTGCATTACATTAAGCCAACATTCATCAGTTAGAGCTTCATCAATTTTTTTTGGCTCAAACTGAGTGATTAAAAAAAAAGTAGTAAGCTCAGCTATGTGAGATTTTTCATCATAGTTAACTATTCTTTTCCATGTTTGAACTCCTGATGATTTATCTCCTATAATAAGATCTTTAGGATGGATTTTAGCAGGAGATTTTGAAGGAGTTTTAGTTTCACATTTTTTTGAGCTGATTTCAGCATGTCCAAATTTTTCTTCAGCAAGTTTAGGACTTGCTAGTTTTGTTTCAAGATTTGTAGTTTCAAAGCTTTTAGAAATTATATCAAATTCAAATTCATCTTCTTCATCATCCTGCATAGGTTCAACATCTAAAAGCAGATTTTCATCAAATTTGGCATTTACTGATTCAAAAATTTTGTTCAACCTATTGTTAAAGCATTTAAAGGCTTTGTTGTGAGTAGATTATCCTAAGAAAATGCCTTCATCTATCTTATATTGAAAACTACATGATTTTTCATCGTCTCTTTTGATAAAACACTCGCAGCCAAATATTCTGAAATATTTAATTGAGGTAGATTTACCATACCGTAGTTCATATGGAGTGAAATTTGATTTCACTCTGATCTAGACTCTATTAAAAATGTAGATAGTTGTATGAAAAACTTATTTCTAGTACATTTTTGGAATATTTGCTTCATTCAACATAGCTCTTGCCATCTCTTTTATAGTCCTATTCTTTCTCTCAACTACCCCGTTTTGTTGGGGTGCTTTGGTAGCAACATAATGTCTTTTTATGCCATATTTGTCACAGTAGTCTATGAATTCTTGTGAGGTGAATTCACCACCTTTGTTAGATCTTAAACATTTCAATTTTAAATTTGACTCTCTTTCTACCAGTTTTCTAAAAACTTTAAAGCGTTTAAAAGCTTCTGATTTATTCTTGAGAAAAGTAACCCATACCATACAAGAGTATTCATCAACAAAGAACATGAAATATTTCTCACCATTGATAGATCTAGTCCTTGTAGGACCACATAAGTCAGTATGAAAAATTTGGAGAGGTTTAGTAGATGAGTGTTCCTTGGATTTAAAGCTTACCTTAGTTTTCTTTCTTTTGAGACACTCTTTACAAACAACATTGTCAGTTTTTCTAAGAATGGGTAGACCTCTTACATTATAATTTTTGCTAATTCTAACCATGTTGTCAAAGTTAATGTGGCCTAGTCTCTTGTGCCAAAACCAATTTTCTTCAACAGGATTCATTAAGCATATACCTTGATTATTTTCATGTGCAGAGGTGTCAAGTAAGTTGTACACATTTCCCTTGGTCTTTCTTCCAATAGCAACAACTTTACCAGGCTGGTTTTTTATTCCATATCCCTGTGAAGTGAACATGACTTGATAGCCACTGTCAAAGATTTGACTGACACTCAGAAGGTTATGTTTTAATCCTTCTACATAGTATACATTGTAGATAGGAGTGTCTTCATTTAGAAAAAGAGAAACTCGTCCTATGATTTGAATTCCTAAATTTTCTCCAAACTTCACATAACCAGCTACATAATCTTCAAGATTAGTGAATTTTTCTTTATCACCAGTCATGTGGTTTGAACAACCATTTTCCAGGACCCATAAGTCCTTTTTCTTGGAGTGGAGAGAATTTTGAACAAGCATCTAGTCTGTTCAATGTTGTTAACAACTTTGGGTTTCCAAACTTTGATAGTTTTCAGCTATTTTTTCTGTTGATCAGCATTGCATTGCTTAGCAGAATGACCCAAAGACTTGCATGAGAAACATCTAATTTGTCTTGCAAATCCATGATTCTTCCTAAAGCCAAATCTAGGAGTTCTAGAATTCATAAATCTGCTAGAGTTCACTTTGTGACCAAATTTATTGCAGAAGTAACAATACCCATAAGAGAGAGGGTAGGAGTTGTAGACCATTTTATTGCTCCTAAAAGGATGAATATGATCCTTGCCAAAATCAGGATTTTTAAGATCGATACTTTTGTTTCCATCCACAACATTGTCCTTTCCACTGTTATTTGAACATTCACCTTTTACAAAACCAATTCCAGTTTTATCATTGTTCAGTTTCTATTTACTGAGCATGTCATTCAGTTTAAGAGTGCTTTCATATTTTTCAATAGTCTTCCTAAGATCTACAATCTCATGTTCAAGTTTTTGAATTTCTTGGTCTTTAAAACTTATGCCAATACGAAGAAAATCTTCAACCCTCTTGGATTCTTCAAGTTGAGTTTTTAATGAAATTATCTCAAGATTTATGAGTTGCTCTTATGAACTATCTTGAACAATATTATGTTCTTGAGCACGCATCTATTTTTTAAGTTTTCTTAGCTCCTTTAGAGCACATTTCAGTTCTCCTTCATAATCTACTTCACCTTCTTCAACATCATTGATATTAGTTTCATCTTACTGAATGATTTCAGCCATGAAAATATTTTCATCCTCTTCATCTAAAGAACCTTCAGATTTAGAGTCTATTTCATTTTTGCTGAACAGGCTTTTCTTCTTTTTGAAAATAAATTTTTGTTTGGGTCTATAAGCCTTTTTCTTGGCAAATTTCTCAGATTTTTTGTTATCACTGTTTGTGTCACCATAGGGGCACTTTGTAGAAAAGTGGCCTATTTTGCCACAATTAAAGAATTTGAAGGGAATTTTTCCCTTATACTTTCCAAAACCCTTTTTCAATTTCCTCACAAAGTGGGATTCTTTAGAATCAGAAAATTCTGATTCAATGAGCTCATCCCTTTCTTTCCTTTCAACATCAAATGTTGCTTCTTATGTATTGGTGTTGTTTTTACTAATCCTCATTTCATAGGCAGTCAGAGTGGCTTGTAGGCTATCAAGGGTAAGCTGGGTAAAGTGTTTCTTTTCTTCTAGAGTAGCTATCTTAGCTTCAAATTTTGTTGGTAAAGTTCTGATGACCTTGGTTACAACATCAAATTCCTTGGCTTCTTCTCCCAGACCCTTCATTGCATTTACTATTTCATCAAATCTCAAAAATTAGTCAGCTAGTTTTTCATTGTCTCTCATTTTTAGTTCTTCAAACTGGTGTTTTAGAGTGAGGAATTTAGACTGTTTTACCTTTTCATTTCCTTGATAGATAGTTTCAAGTTTAGTCTAGATTTCACTAGCAGAACTGTAGTGCATGACTATGATGAAGACATCTTTAGTCAAAGCACACAAAAGAGCATGCTTTTCTCTTGCATTGGTTTCATATCTTTTCTTTTCATTAGAAGTAGTTGGCAAAGTATCTAGTACAATGTACCTAGACAATACTATCCTCTAGACATCAAGGTCAATAAAAGTTAAATAAGTCTCCATTCTAATTTTCCATAATACATAATCAGTTCCATCAAATAATGGAGCTCTAGTCATGGAAGTACCTTCATGAGCTTGAGACATTTTGAATAGACTCCAAGTCTAGAATCAATACTAGGTTGGAAAGACCTATTAGAGGACCCTAGGCTCTAATACCAATTGTTGGAGTGAAAATACACTGAGCGGGGGGGGGGGGGTTGAATCAGTGTTCATAAATTCTTTAACAAATTTAACTAAAACTGAAAAGAACCATACATATGTTCTCATTTATCAATGATAGAATCATTCATGTATTTGAATGCAATCATATAAGCTGAAATGAGAGTAGTGTAACATTGCATTTTAAAACAATAAAGCACTGAAGAAAATTAATAACAAAGACACAAGTAGACACAAGATATGTCGACTAGAAAACCCTCTTGGGGTAGAAAAACCACTCTTGAACCTGCTGCCTTTTTCAAGCTTTCATTTCAATAATTATTTTGACAAAGCCTCAATGGATGATTTCTGATCACCTACTCAAGGAGCACCAACCCCTATGTTTAGAGACACCAATCTCAAGGAGCACCAGCCCATTTGTTTAGAGAAACCAATCTCAAGGAGCAGTAACCCCTTTTCTATTTTTCAATAGAATGTACAATAATACAGAGGATCTCTTTGTTTCTCTTATTTCTATCAAGTGCCCCTTGACAGACAATGCATAGAATTCTCAAGACTCAAGAATGACTCTTCGGGATTCCATTCACTATCAAATATTGATACATCTTGAGGAAAATAATCTAGTTACAGTGTCAATACAACTTCTCATCAAACTGCATTACAATAATATGACTTTTCTTTCTTTTTCTGTTTCAATCTTTTATGATACAAAAATATAGAACAGACAACACACTGTGTTTTCCAAAATTTTCAGCTTTTTTTGGGAATAATTACCCTCTTCACTCACATAAAAGAACTTCTCTTTTTATTTTTAGGTTTTCCTATAAAGAAGAAACCCTAATCTCTCTGTTTTCCTCTTTTTACATTTTTCAGTGTTAAAGAAATTACTCAAGGATAACTTTCAGGTTACAATGCTACTTGTCAAGCAATAGTTCTAGGTGTTACCATGATCATAAGGAATGATCATTCTAAAAATATCTTCTTACTAGAGTACTCAATAATTGTGCAAATATAGCAGTAGCCACCTTGCTTTCAACTAGCCGTTTTCATCGCATTACCATGGTTTCCCTGATGACAGCCTACGGTGTAGCAATAGCGTTTTGTTTTCCGCTACGATTTCCACTACATTATAGAATGGGTTAAAGTGGAACATTAAATAGGGACATTGTATAAAATTGATCATATTTAAGAGTTGCAATATCTTTAATATTTGGTGTTATGATAACGCAATTAATACTTTTATGGGACACCTAAGATTGAGATATCTAGTTAATCAATGTTTTCATGGAGCACCTAGAATTGAGATCCTAGTTAATTTGATTATTATGATAAAATCTATTATATTTTGATGTGTAAGATGTGTAAGGGGAGTTACTATTTCAGGTGTATTTCCCATGACTAGTTTGGTATTATATTTTTTTAATACCTTATGGTTTTAGGTTTTAGTTTTTTAAAATTACTTAATTTTTCTTGTTTCTTATTTAACTATATATTGGAGGCACACGATAATGGATTCATATGATAGTTAGCAATAACACTTATATGTTGTTGGAATTTTGTCAAATTGGAAGAATAATTGGATGTATTGATGTTGTCATGCCCCTTTTTTATGGCTAAACATTTTAATAACTGTATACACCTAAAAATGGTCTGGAGAATCTAATTAATTAAATATGAATTATTTGATTAATTAACCTTTTATTCTTCTACTATTAAATAAATAAAAATATTTATTTATATAGTTCACCTTTTATTTCTTCTATCTTTATTACATTATTTCTTCTTAATTAAATAAACAAATTTATTTAATTATCATTATTAAATTCTTCTATTATCTTAATCACATCATCATTTAAATTAAATAAAAAAATTTTAGACTTTGTTTTATTTATTTATCACACTTCCTCCATATTTATTTAATTAATAAATAGACTTCTATAGTTTATTTTATTAAATTAAATATCTTCTTGCCTAAATTGAATAAATCCAAATATTTAATAGAAATGCATTCTACAACTATTTCCTATTTTCACTCAAAATTTGCACAAATCAAATTAGTTATTATATGTCTAATTTATGTCTAAATTAATTGACTCAATCTTCACAGGAAAATTTGGAGACAAATTGAAGATAAATTTGTAGGCAACTCCTTCATCTGCTTCCATCAATTTTTCCTATCATCTTGCCTAGTGTTTTCATGGGGAGGAACCATTCCCAGAATCTTCTCAATCTTCTCAATTTATCACCATTCAATCCTCCAGATTGAATCCAAGCCTCTACTTTGCTGCCCTTGTGAAACTTTTCTGCCATAAATCTATAAATACAACCTCATTCAGGGTATGTGTAGGATCATCATGGAAAAAATAGGCCCTTAATTGGCAAAAAATTCAGAAAAATCAGAGTTAGGCAACTTGACATAAAAATTTGAACAAGCTATCTATATTATTTCAAAAATATGTAAGAATAGAATTTGTAGAAAATTGAATTTAGTTTCTAAATTACTAGGTTTATCTACAAAAAAAATAAAATCTATTTGGTGAAAATTTGAAATTTCAATATAGTAGTACTTAAATTTCAGGGAAAAATAAGAAGTAGGTGTCTGTTTGACCACCCTAACCACATTAAAATGATAATATTTTTTTATAATATTTTAGATATAAGTAGAGAACTCATGTTCTGATGTGATGCATATTTTTTTGTAATTTTTTTCCAAGTAAATAATTAATTATAATTTTTTTCTGACAACTTTTAAAAAATATAAATACTTGTATGTTTGACCACCTTAACTTGGTCAAAACTTCATGAAATTCAATTTTTTATTTTTTAATCATATATTATGTGAAGCATAGAATGTGACGCATATTTTTGATTCAAAAAATATGATACCATTTGAAAGATATAGATGTTTTTCAATCAGCCTAAAAATCAAGACTTTACTCGTAATTCAATAGAAAATGAATAATAATAATTTATTAAATTCAAAGTAAAGCATAATTTATATTGGTAGAAATATGAGAATCTCCTTTAAAAACCCTTTTTGTTTCATCAATTTTGGGTTAAAAAAAGTCGTCAGCCACATACCCATCATATTGCCACTTTTTGGTCCATCATCATCCTGCACATACCCTTCAATAAGAAATGGATCCAAACTTTGTGCAATATTACTCTGTAGTAAATAGAGCAATCAAGCATCATAGCAATAGCAATAGCATCATATCATCATTAGAATTCATAATCATGGTTGCATCATAGATTAATGTAGCTTCATCACCATAGTTTCATGTCAATTTAGTTTACAATATCATCATATAGGACTAGTTTCCTGCATTTTGACAACTTCTCGTTCTCTAGATTGTCATTTTAATAGTCACAATGCTTACATGATCTGAGAGCCATAGTGGTTTAATAAATCTTTGGAGATAGAGAGAAATATGATGCTTTCAATGGATTTGTGGTTTTTAATAGCTTAATTGTTTATTAAATTTATTGATATAATGTCATATTAAGAGGTGTTTCTAGTTATTTTACTTTTACTTATTTCACACTTACAATTTGGCACCCACCATGGGTCATAACCCCATATTTCACAATTTTTTTCTAAAAAGTGTCATACAGATTTCTGGCATGTTCAGTTTAGCATGAGTGAGAGCTTTTTTGGCACTTCTATTGAAAACAATAGCACTTCTGAGGAAAACTATAGCGCTTTTGAGCTCTATTTCAGCACATCCACAAAAACTATAGCGCTTTTGAAGAATTGTTTAGCACTTCTGAGGAGGAAACTATAGCATTTTCATGATCTGTTTTAGCACATCGGCTACCCGTTTCTAGCAACAATTGGCCTTTGTTCCTCAAAATAGCTATAATGCTTTTGCAAAATTATATGGCACTTCTATGAATTGTTGTAGCAATTTTGACTATAGCGCATCTAATATAAACTATAACACTTCTATTTTCTATTTCAGCAATTCTATAATTGCTTATCTGGAACTAATGCAACCACGACCGCGACCACGACCGAAATTTTATTTTGATGTATTTGAAATAAAAGGAATCAATCCTAGGGTAGTCACTTGATTTAAAATTTATCAATCCTAGGATAGATATCACACATTTTTCTATATCAATTAAAATTGACACCATGAATTTTGTGAAGCAAAATCTTCACATAGAATAAAAAAAATTGTCTTTTGGGTTTTAAAATTGAACATTCATTACTATGCTTGTGTGGTGAATAGGATTATCCTCTCCCCTTAACTAGGTGATCAAAATATCAGACTCATCCTTTATTTCCATGGAATTTACACTTTTTAAATCCTTTAGAAGTCCTGTCATAGTGGGAAAAAGAACTCACCCTATGGGAATGACCTAAGTGGGAACAACCAAAGCCAAGTTTTCCACCCCACTATAAAATTTAAAGTGAATCTTGGGAAACCCACTTTTTTTTGGAGTTGTGCAAAGATAACCATCCCCAAAATCTTTGTTCTAAAGACTAGGAGGTCTCTTGAGGGAGTTTATCTATTTCCTCTCTGAACGAAAACCCTATCTAAGAACCATAGTGTAGTATCCAGCTGAGTCAGTAACCAAACATTGTAATACTTGTAGTGAAAGGGGAGGGAAGAATCTGCATCCAAGACACTCACCATATAATTTCCAAGGAATTTTTTCTCAAGGGACGAGAATTCCAACTTTGAGTACGCACCTGGAAAAGACAAAAAAATGGGCGCCCTCTAGTGGGTGACATGACTTTGTGAGTCAACATAATTTTAAGATGTGGGTTGTTCAGTATAATGATGACCTTTTTTACCTTAAGAGTGAGTTTGTCTGAATTGTATCTTTGTTAAAACAGACCAGTAGAAATCAATAGGGACCATTTGTGGTTCTTGGACATACACTATCTGTTTAGATTCTAGAATTAAAGACAATTATCATTGTAGCTCAGATAAAAGATCATCCTGAAAACCACAAACCAAATCAAACTGGGAAATTTATGAATAGAAATTAGAAATCCAATTTTTTTTCATGAAATCCCTCAAAACAAGAGTCAAGAAACTAAAAAAATCACTTAGTTACAAAAATATTTTGAAAAGAAGACATTTCTTGTATGAGAGTAGAAAAATATTGCTTCATCATTGAACTTTCCTATATAGGTATCACAATTTTAATAGGGTTTATACTGGTGATTATGCCTTAGAGCCTCCTTATTCACAAGCCTTTTTTCAAAGAAGAGCTCTTACACAATATCATTATCATAGTCAACCCATTTGTCAGTCCTCTATCCCACAACCAATGATAGAATACTCCACTA
>CM021100.1:92830560-93000885 GCA_007115665.2 Sequoiadendron giganteum
TTGGATCGGCCAGCCAAAGAGAGATGTTACTCTTTGAATTCCAATAAAAAATGCAACGCCTCTATAGTCTCCATCCGTAGAAATTTTCCAGGGATGTAAGCGCATCACGCGGACATCTATGCATTGTAAGGGGCATCCTCGATAGAAATGCCCCCACCGACACACAAAAGAAGTGCTAAGTGGAATTAAACCTCCGCTTTTGATTTTCTAAAGTGTTAAGGGTCAAAAGGGAATTTGCATTAGGAGTGAAAATTCATGTTGATACATTTTCCCCCACTTTAGTGAGCATGAGTACTGATGAGTGCTCCGGTAAAGTAGATTATTAAATAAGTAAAATAGTCAGAGATGTATACCTAAATTGACAAGGAAGAAGAGAATGTTTTGGGAAAATTGGAAGTGTAGGAAAGGGCTTTATAGCTCCGCGAAAATACAAAGTTGATGTACGAAAGTACCTTACAAGCTTATGGTCCTGCAAGGGTGGTATCCTTCAAGAACTCTCACATGAAGGAGACTAAGAAAAGAACCTTATAGCCCCGTAGGCCTACAAGGAAGGTATCCACCAAGAAATCTCACATGAGGGAGACCAAGAAAATGGGACTCCGTAGAGTCAGAAATGGTGACATGTTTACCCACAGATAGAACACATCAGGGAGCAGCCGCATAGGTCAATGAACGAACAATCACGTAAACCATCACTAAGTTGTAAGACTTTCAAAGGGCTCCCTCGGGAACCCTTTGAAAGGAAGGAGGGTCCACTCAAGGGACACAATGTTTAAAAATTAAGGTCTATTCAGGCTGCCCCCAAGCTAGATATAAGGATGCAAACATGGTCTAGTCAGGTTGCCCCCAGACTAGACGTCGAGGTGTGAAACAGGTCTAGTCAGGATACCCCAAACTATATGCCATAGAACTTTGTTGAAAAACTTTGAAGGAGTCCCTCAGGAACCCAACATGAACAGGCGGGGTCCACTCAAGGGACACGCTATTCAAAAATCTTAATGTCTTCCTTTTCGAATCGATTCGTCATCAAGGAATCCTTTTGAAAGATGTTCAATTCATTTAGGAATTCAAAAGGAAGGAGATGTTCTCATGTGAGGGGAAGACTAAGACCATTCCCACTTTGAAGGAGGATTTACAAGTCCTTTCTTTACGAACCCATGAGGAAGGGAACCCGTTCCTCTAGGGTTTCAAGTTGTGAATGCAATTCTGTCAAGGAAGTGTGAGAAGGGTCTCCAAGAAAATATTCGTTTGGCCATGACTTCATTTTTTGAAGACCAAGTAATGTAGAAGATGTATTGTCACACAGGAAAGGGACAACTCAAGCAAAGATGAGAGAAAGATAAAGTGAAAGGTAAAGAAAATAGATCACGCATAGAGGGCATAGGGGGATCTGGTTAAGCAGGCTCAGATTTGAATTTATTTATATATATTAGGTAACCACTGTAAGAGGTGAAATATAATCAATCCCCAACTGGATCAAGAAGAAGGTTCGAAAGACAAATTAAAATAAAAAATTGGGTCAACATGGAAGGAGGCCTAAATGCTTCCAACTCTTTGCATCATCCCCAATTTACTGAAAGTCAATCAAAAACATGGAAGAATGATAACACATATAGAGGAAGGTTTACAACACAAAAACCAAGCCTGTATCCATGCACCAACAGGGATGACGAGGGTCATCCAGGCACATGTAGCACGATCACGAGGGAGGCACATGTCAAGAAACACACACACATCTAATCTAAAGATTAAGAAGAGTCTCCCCCTAATAGTGGTCGACCAGGAGGTCATCGGATTCCCACTCTAGATCCTCAAAGGAAGGAAGACGAGCATGCAATGGTGTAATTTTAAGGGGAGGAGCTTCTGATCCTCTCACAACAATGACCAAAGTAGAGAGACCTGTAAGGTTTTTATCACTTAGCTCTTTTGGGTCCAGGGTTAACGACTTGAAGAAGATTGTTGATAGGGTTGAGACTTTGTCCATTGAGCTAAACATGCACTTAACATGAGTGTCATGTTTCACCTTGGTAGACAGAGAATTTTGTACCCAAGGTTTAATGCTTCGCTCACCGAGAGACTTAAGTGCAGTGAAAAACTTAGGGGAGGCTAGGATTGGCTCTATTACTAAGACATAACAATTTAGTTTTGGGCCACCTTTCGGAGAGGGTGGGATCTTCTTACATCCTCCATTGCTGGAGGGGCCATGCTCTACCTTCTTCTTCATCGGGGGAGGTGAACTCCCCATAGATAAAACAATAAGTGTTGAGGAAGAGGAGGAAAGAGCCATAGTGGACACAACCGAAGTGTTAACCATGTCCATGGGCTTTGGGAAAGGCAATACATCCAGGATGAAATTCAACAAGGGCGGCTCCACCGAAGGAGCAATGAACACTTGCACCCTTCCGAGCACATGTGCACTCATAGAAGGAGCTGAAAGAGATTTAGGGGCAAAAGGAAGGAAGGAGGAGGAAACAACAAGAGATGCGGTCTTCTCTTCCTCCTTCTATAAGGAGGCTTGGTCAACTAGGAGAGGATTTTGTTGGTGCTTATGCTCACGTGCAAGGATGTTTCTACGGATTTTCACACCAAAAGCTATAAATTTTGAAGGGGTAGAGGGATCTTGCTTAGCCATGGGAGTGCTCACCACAATTGACTCCAGTGGAAGGGTTGACTCTTGAATGGAAGGAAGTGGGGGAGGCTTAGAAACAATGAGAGGAGTTGAATCTACCACCTTGGAGGTGGATCCTTTCCTATTTGGGGGAAAATGAAGAGGTCGAGGGGTGAACTCTCTCTATGAACCTTTCTTTCTATCATACAAATAGTACCAAGGTCCTGGGGACCTGTTAAGGAGATCTGATATCTTGACTTTGGGATTTTTCCAAGGAGGCATCATGGGACTTAGTGGGTAGAACCCAAGTTTTTTCATCTAGTACTCTTCCCAAGAGAGGGGAGTGAACAAATCAACTCAAGAGGGAGCAAGCTTCTCCTTTCCTTTTCAAGAGGAGGAGGCAGTTGGATGCTCAACTACGGGAAGGGTAAACTTTGGTTGTCCCTTATCCCCAATTTTGTACTTCACATAGTTTTTGTAAAGTATGTTCATTCTCTGTGGGAGTGAGCCAAAATTGATCCAGCGAGTACCATCCACAGGATACTATAGGCTGATATCCAGTGTCATGTACCACATACACGACACCTTCGTGGGAAAACTTAAGGAAACTATGGATCATGAAGGTGATCCCATTCATGGAAGCTAGCCAAGGTATGCCTAGCTTTACTCTAAATAGGTCCGACTCGAGGATGACATCAAAGATTATGTCTACACTCCTAGGTCCAACTAGGAAGAACAACATTATCGATCCATAGGGTTTAAGATAAATTCCATCATGTGTGCAGATGATGAACTTCATTTTATCATATTCCTCCCTTTGTAGGGAGTTTAAGAGTAATGTCTCCTCTGTGATGACATTCACTCTACTCGCAGGGTCGACTAAGACCCCTGTCACAATGTTGCCATTGAGGTGAGTGGGAATATAGAGCAAATAAGGCTTGCTATTTACTAGAATATCTTGCGAGGTAAATTTCACATCCGGTGAGTCGATTGCAAGATGAGTAGAGGGAGAAAAAATAACCATGTTAACACACGCCTCAGGGTGAGAAGTAGAATTAGTGGGATCGATAATCATGTTAGCAGAATGTGATAGAAATGGGTACATGTATATCTAAAATTCACTATTAGCTTTTGCCACTAATTTTTTCGTGTTTTGTTTTCCCCCATCAAGACGGATACTACCGTCCTCGATGCGGTCCTATATCTCATTACACGAGCGCATACGATGTTCAGTATCATGTTCATTAACTCGATGGTATTGACAATAAGTTTTTTCTTCATACCAACTAGGGTATGGTTCTCTAATCAGTTTAGGAGGTGGCAGGGTAAGGATCTTATCCTTCACCAACTTCTACAAGATGGAAGAATAGGATTCTGATAGCTTCGTAAACTTTTGGTCATGTTTGAGGCCATTTTTATCCATAATGGATACTACATTCATAAAATTTTTACCTTTTCCCAAGATCAATACGATAGATCTTCCTTCAGAATGAGATCATGAGGGTGGACCCCTAAACTGAACCATTGTTTGTTGGTACTCTTGTAAATCCACACACAAATGTACAAAAGAAGGATACTTCATGAGGGAAAACTTCTCCTGCCAAGGCCTTTGCAAGTTCCCTATGAAGACCTTCTGTACATAAAAATTGGGTAACAGATACGAGATCTATGAGAAGAGTGCTTGGTACCATGCTATAAAGTCTATAATCTTCTCATTGTCCCCTTGTTTGCATCTAAAAAGGTCTGAGAAGGTCATCTTTGGTCTGATATTGGTTTGGAACTATCGTAAGAACTAGTTCACAAGCTATTGAATGTGAAGATGGAATTATCAGGAAAAGAACAATACCAATCCAGTGTTGTATCTTTGAGGGATCGGGGAAACAATTTAGCCATCAATGCATAATGATGGAAGAAGTTTGTGCACAAGGCATTAAAGGTGGACACATGTGTTTTTGGGTCCCCTTTACCACCATATTTCTCAAATTTTAGAATCTCCATCCCTTGCGAGAAAGGAGTGTCTAGGATTGCTACCGACAATGGGCTGTGTCAGAATAAGACCTGGAAGATAGGCTGGTTCGAGGCCTGGGAAAGTTTTTCAAGCTAGTTCTGCATCTTCCCCATATTCTGAAGAAGGGTATTTAGAATAGGGTCGTTAGAAGACATAGGACCACCAGAACCATCGCTAGAGCCACCACCATGAGTGTTGCCAGAACTGCCACCAATACCGCCACCACTGGTGTGACCTCCACCGACATCACCACCGTGACCACCACTAGAGCCACCACCAACACCACTGCCACCAGTGTGACTTCTTCTAGAGCCACCACCTGAGCTGAATCCACCACCATGATTTCAACCAAAACTGTCTCCACCAAATTCTGCCTCCACTTCTAAAATTCCCGCCGCCAAAGCCTCTGCCCATCATTTTTCCAAATCCTCCACCAGCAAAGGTGATAGAAGGGGTGAAATGGAAACCTAAAGGGTTTATGTTTACTTTGACAGTATCTAAACTTTCAGAAGTAGAGGGTATATTGACCGAGGGGACCATTTCAGCCATATACACAGATATAGGAGGCATTGACATCTCCAGCTGTCTCTTGTGTTCCTCGAAGAGGCCACCTCGTATCAAGCGACCAAAGCTCGAGGGGGAACATGCTTTGGCCAGACCGATGAGACTAACCAAGATTTCTACATGTGTCCAATCTTTCTCTACCATGTATGTTATCTCACCGATCACCTTGGCAACCCTAGCCAGCTTCGGGTTGCCTTCTAGGTGATTTTCTAATGCACCTAACCCCTTACCGAGACTAATGATGTACTCGAAAGTTATATGGAAAACCTCATGCTTTTCTATGGATGAGGATTTTGGTGATGTAGGAGGAGTAGGGACACGATTAGTTTCATCAAGAAATCTAGATTAGCCTCACGCTATGTGCTCATGTGTAGACAAGCCAACCAAAGATTCAAAGAAAGGGTTGGTAGTGAAGTTAGAGGAGACCTTCATCTTGTCCATCAGAAGGTGTCACAAATTTCTTCTATAAGTATGCCTAGAGGTCATGCACTAGGTTGTGAAGCTCATAAAATTTCACAACACGCCAAGGTATAGCGACCAGGAGGTATATGAGAAAAAGTTTAGGATGCCGACAAATCGATAGACGTTGGTTCATGTTGGGTTCACAAAACATGTGAGAGAGGGGGACCACCCATTGCAAGGCCTCAGGTCACAAAAGGCTATGAGCACAAAGGATGCCCTAATCCACCTTAGTTTAAGGGGAAGTTAAGATGACAAGGATGAGAATGATGAAAATTATGCGTTCTGCAATCAATCTGTAATCTCGAATGTTAGGAGACTAGATGAGTCCACCTTTATAGTCAGATTCTTGTCTCAATCAGCTCTCTATCCAAGGATGGAAGCACAGTTCCAAGATGAAAATGTGGCGCGTTGGTGTCTCACAGGTGTGTTGGCATCTGTGTGGCTAGAGAACCGAAAATATAAAAATCTAACTCTGAAAGGGAGACTATCAATCTAGTCTAGAGATGTTTGATGTGATAAAATGATATTAAGTAAAGAGAAATGCATATACGAATATGATAAAGGAAATATATTACCACCAAGGTGATGAATATGATCTCATACAATGCTCTCCTTGCCAGCTTGCTCCAAGTTCTTTCCATCTACACAAAATAAAAGGGGGAAAGTTTTGGGGCTGTATAGGGGCCTGCCTTAGTCAGACCCTCATCTTGGTGTTTTCACCTCCATGAACAACCAAGTTTGGAAGAGTAGATATAAATGATAAAGAAAAGAAACTACAAGCTACGTAAATAGAAAAACACTACAAGAAGTACATGCTTACTCAATTGAAAGAAAAAGGAGAGATTGTAGGAGCTTACAACCTCCATCCAAAGCACTCAAGGCTTGTGGAGGAGTGAACAAGAGGGAATCAAGCCTTTGTTGCCATGTTTTTTTTCCTGTGCTCACCCTGTTGGAGTGACAAGATAGTGGATTTTTGCAGTGGAGTGAATGGTGTTGCTAAAAAGCTTGGAAATGAATGAAAATGGTGGATAAAATTCTCAAACGATCTTTCCAAACTTCTCTCAAATGTTTTCTTGAAAAATCATATGGATGGAAGAGTCAAGATTATGAAGAGATGGATGAAAAATGGCCATATTCAGGTCGGCCAGCCGAAGAGGGATGTTACTCTTCGACTTCCAATGAAAAATGTAATGCCTTTGTAGTCTCTAGCTGGAGGAATCTTCCAGGGACGAAAGTGTTCCGCATAGATGTTTGCGTGCCACATGGGTGTCCTCGACATAAATGCCCCCACCGACACATAAAACAGGTGCCAAGTGGAATGAAGACAGCGGGCTTAAGTGGAATTAAACCTCTGCTTTTGATTTTCTTAAGTGTTAAGGGTCAAAATGGAATTTGTGTTAGAGGTGAAAACTCATGTTGATACAATAATTTAATGAGTTTTTGGGTTCTATTTTGTTCTTTATTATTTTAATATTAAGTTTTGTTTTTTAAGAACATCTTCATTATATTTAAGTTATATAGTATTGATATTTCCATTTGTTGTTTAACTCATATTTTAATAGTTGGTTATTAAATTATAAATGGATATGACACATTCCTAGAAGGAGGCAACATGGTTATAGATAATGAGCTTAGTTATTTGGTTTCCATAGTTAGACTGATATCTACCTAGTACAAAATTCAATTTATCATATATAATATAATAAAATTTTCACAATATCTTGTTGTACTCTCCTTGATATAATGAATACTCTACTTATTTGATGTGGTTGTAAATATAAAATATAATGGTATAAAATGATAGATTGAATATCACTAAATGAGATAGTATGGTGGTGTAATTAAAAGGTAAATTTTTACCTATAAATAAACTTTGGATTTGTATAATAAATTCTAAATGTTATATTAGAGAAGAATTGTTGTGAGGGAATATATTCAGATATTTTATATTCTAACTTTCTTATTGGCAAGAGACACTACCGGTATCACTTAGTATTGTCATTGATGACAACCCTAATCGATGATTAGATCCGTACAAGTTATCATTCATCCATACTAACAAGAAGATTGAAGATTGTCAAGGAAGAAAAAAGTATCTAATAACACATTGTTCATCAATCTGTATAAATATTTCAGGTTATTATCTTGTGTTGCACATCTCAAGAAATTATTTTTGGCATATTGTCTCTATTATTACAAAACCGTAGTGACTCGTATCAATTCATGTGGAAGTTAGATCATTCGGTTAGCCTATTCCTAGTTTTTCTTGTAGTGGTCAACCTCATGAATACATTATTTCACGGATGTATAAGGATAATTTAACCAAATTTTTTCATGCTCGATCATGATTTTTTGGGTCTCCTCTATGTCTTAACCGACTTTTGAGGATGTGCATAAAGATTTAATTAAGGATCTAACTGACAATTGTAATTATTTTTGTGTTCCATTGAAGCCAAAAAAATGTAATTGAATCTTATATTGTGGATATATATAAGATCGTTTGTATCATTTTTATGTATGTCTGTAGTGTATTTTGGTGTGAATTCTAAATAAGAGCAGAGAAGAAGAGCGATAATGCACAATTTCACTTGTGCATAGAAGATCTGTATTATGTGTATGAGAAGAACATAGTAGAAATACCGAATCAATCTATAAGCCAATAGATATCTTATTCTTCTTAATCCAAAACTGTAATCTGGCATAAATAGATGTTATCATCTCAGTTCAATCTTTAGATAGTTTTAATTTGAACTCTTGTATGGAAATGAGCTTTGGGTGGTGCACCTGAATGCAAGTGCTTTCCCCATTATGTAATCTTCATTTGAGTATACTCAGATCATAATTGTGGATTGGCCATCCATTGTGGTTTTTCCCCTAATAGGGCTTCCATGTAAAAATCTTGGTGTTATGGTGTTGTGGTTTTTTTCATGTTTATGCACTATGGTTGAATGGTACTAATGCTTGATGATAAAGGTTAATGAAGTTAATTTTTGCACAACACTAATTCACCCCCCCCTCTTAATGTAGCTTGTTTCTAACAATTGGCATCAGAGCTAGTTCCTTTAAAATAAGTCTAACCACTTGGGGAGATCTTGAAAGGTGTTATAATGGATTCAACCAGTCTTAAAAAAAAATAAAAATTGGTGGCCCTAGATGATCTTGATTAGTTAAAGGCTGAAGTTCAGAAATTGCAAGCAAATCTTTCAGATGCTAAGAAATTTATTGAATCTCTAAAAGACATAAGCAATAAGTCTGGAGAAAAGAGAAAGGAGCTCTATGATTAGATAAATCAAAACGATAGTAAGAGCATTGAAGAAGAACTCAGTCAAGCCCTTAAAGAAAATACAGAGGAATGCAAAAAAATTACCAAAGACAATACAATCCCAAAGCATGAGATGGAATCCATCATGATGAAGATGACCAAGGAGATTGAAGCTAGAAATAAAAATGAAGAGAACCTAGCATAGTCCCTAAAAGAAAAATCTGAAGTGTACAACTGATTGGATGATGAATTGGAACAATATAAAAACATTTAAGAAGCACTTGAAAGGTAGTTGGATGATCTCAAAAATGAACTTGCTACTGATAATGAGTATAAAGAGAAGTTCAAAGCTAGTTCTTCCATGCTTGATGAACTAATTAGTAGTCATATGACTCATGGTGACAATCGAGGTCTTAGATATGAAGAAGGAGAAAGTTCCAGATCCGAGCAAAGAAGATTTAGACAAGGAAACTAAGTGAAAAAATCTGAAAATTATCTAGTGAGGAAACCTAATGCTCAAATGTTTAATGGATATTTTTTCAGTTGTAATAAATTTGGATACATGGCCACTCAATGCCGAAGTAGAATGAATCAAATTGGTCCATCATTCTCAGGTCAGTCTTTTAAGTGTCATAAGATTGGTCATAAGTCAAATGAATGTAGAAGTATGATGAATCAATTTCATAGAAACATTAGATGCTACACATGCAATAGACTTGGCCATACTACTAACTAGTGGAATAAGTGGTTTGGAAAGATAAATATTGTGTGCTACAACTGAAACAAATTTGGTCATATTGCAACACATTGTTGGAACAGAAAAGGTCTGGTAAAACAAAATAAAAACATGCAGTAGGATATCAAAGGAAAAGGAAAACTCACTATAGATGTAGTCAGATAGCAGATGCAGAAGAAATGGGTGAAGAAAGATCCTTCTATTGTGGTTGAAGAGAATGTGGCAGCACCAGAACCTGGTTCTGGTAATTCCTTTAAGAATTAGTTTCAGGCCCTTGGCTTAGGGGGAGCAGTCAAGAAAATCATACAAACCCCTAATCGATAAGTAACACCGGATGTGGATGTACTCAACAAATGGATATTTTCTCAACAAATGCTGCTAAACTCATTGGAGGAAATAGTACGCTATATTGGAGGTCCACAAATGTTTTATACGTCACTGTGTACAGATACAAAGTAACCAGATGTATTAGAGTTAAAGCATTTATTGTGATAAAAGATTTAGGTTTGTAAACAATAAAAGGTCATTTCCACACTTCACTTTTCACCTTACATTTGGAAGAGAAGAATTATGGAGAGCTCATAGGTGAACATTGGCGATTTGAGGTGACATTCAAGTGTCGGAAATATTTCAACATTCAAATTGTGATCTGACGAAAAAGGTATTTTTCAGAAAACTTTGCAAGATTGTGATTTGGGAAAATGAATACTCCTCTGGTAGTTGAAGTTAAAGATTGACCTCATCCCAACTTTAAGTTGCATCCTTACAAATCCCTTGAGACCTATCCTCTAGGATATTTTTCATCTATTCTGCTTGGAGTTTTACACACAAAGGAAATTAGGGTTTATATTCTTGCAAATATTGAAGAACTAGGAAGTTCTTAACTACTAAATTTGTACAATAATCATATCATTGGTGAAGATTATTGTGTAGAGCTAGAATATAAAATCTTGGAATCAAATAAATTCACACAGATGGTCAAATTTCCCATATTTGGAGAGTTAGAGTGGGTCTGTTATGTTTTGAGTCGAGTACATGATGAGTTTATGTGGCTCAACATTTCATTCAAAATTATAAAGGAAGCTATCAGTGCAGTAACCGGTCTGAACTCTTCTTGTGGATTACCTATTCTGAAGTGTGTGAAAAACCAATCAGTCATTGATGCCATAGTATCAACATATGATAGAGGAGCAATGACTATTGATAATGTTTTTGATATAGATGTCAAATTTGCATCCATGGTCATTGGATACAATATCTACCACTCTAACTGAGATAACTCGGTGTCAGACACAACAATCTATGCTGCTTACCAAATGGTGAAGGAAAATGTTGACTATGACCTTTGTGAATTGCTAAGAATTGAATTCATGGAAAATATGGAAAAGATAAAGAAAAACAAGAAAAATCCTTTGAAATATGGTACCCTACTTTTGTGTTTATTTTGTTATTTCATAAGGGAAGTTCCAAGAGTTGGAAAATTTTAGTGGAAAAAGGAGAAGTTGGTAACTGAATAGATCGAAGATCTGTTATACAATGTTACAGATATCAAAACAAGGAATACAACTATGTGGGGATTCTATAAATAAATTTAGTCTATGATGCAAGAAAGGGAAAGGATTCCTACCTCTATTGTAGAAAAGTACAAGGACTCAATTTTTTTCATGATGGATGTCAACCAATGCATGATAGAAGTGGTTGATCCTAGAACAATCTGGATCATGCCCATTGGATATGAAGTTGATGGTAAAGTTATGGATATGTACGCTTAACACATATTGAGCCAACTAGTGGATCTGATAGAGGAAAGATTCAACACATATATAGAGAAGGACACACAGGTCCATAATGAACTTAGGAAACCTGTGATTACTAAGAGAGTCAAAAAATAAGTAGAAGTTCTTGCAAAAAGCATGGGGGTATCTACAAAATTATTAAAAGAAGCTAGATAAAAGAGGCAAGAAGCTGAAGAAGCTAAGAAAGAAGCTAAGGAGGCAGCTAGAACTCAATCAACTAGTTCGACAACACCATCTTCCTAAAATAGAACCACTAGAAGCTTCATATCTCATTCAGCCCCTAAAACAAAGCCTACACCTATAAAAATTGAGTCTAAGGGATCCAGAAAGGAAGGGAAGAAAAAGAGCAAGAGAGTGTATATGGTTGTTTCTGCAATCCATCTGGTGAGGGTGACCAAGTAAAGAAGAAAGAAAAGACTGAAAAACTAGGTATGTTAGTACAAGCAGTGGAAAAATATTTGGTTAAGGATGGAAATCTACAACCACTTTATAAATGGTACAAATATTTTGATGAATCTAACAAAATAATTCTTGAAGAAGCAACAATAAAACATATGAATGTTTTCAATAAAGTTCTGATTGAGATTATGCATAATCTTCCAAAGAGTTTGTATGACATTCTAGAATCAAGAAAGTTGAGTGCTATAATACAAGAGGAACAAATGAGAGAAAGGATTCTTGCTTAATTGTGTCCAACGATGTCTATGGATGAGATGAAGATACTTTTAAACAAGGAAAAAAAGAAATTTAAAAGAAAAACAAGGGTTAATAAGCTTATGATTGGTTTGACCGATGAAGTCACAAAAGAAACAAAGAAAATTCTGAGGGAAATATTGTTGAATGAGATAATTGAATTTGTGATTGAGGAAACACATGTTGATGATGTCTCATCTGATCCAATGAAAAAAGCAGAAGAAGGAAATTTTGATGTTGTTGTTAACACCAAAATCCCTATGGATGTTGAGGCACCTATGAATATATCAGTTGAAAAGGTAGAGATCTCTGAAGACAAATCAAAACCTTCAATTGAGGAAGCAATAGTTGAGGAAAAGAAAGATAATGTAAAAGCAGTCTCGGTTGAAACAAGAGACACTACTAAGGCAATAAATAAATTTTTGGTTGAACAAAAGGAACTACTGGATCCATAACTAATTGAAGGTCCTATTGACCTGTCTACATTAAGCCCAATCTAGAAAATGAAAGTAGCTATGATTTGTCAAGCATAGGCCAGAGAAGAGCTACTAAAATCACACATTGAGGATAGTGAACTACTAAATATGGCATCTAGAGTACTGGAGAAAATAATTCCATCCTATGTAAAACATCTGACTACTTCATCCTCCTATGAACTAAAAATGCTTATCAACTCAATTGATACTCACTTTGAGTCATTAGAAAAGTCAGCCATGGTGAAAGTGTAGAATGATTTGATGCTAAAAGATGATTGTCCAAGACAAAATCCTTTTAACCACATGTATAAAGAATGTGCAGAATGCTTTATCAGTAGGTGGTAAGATATACAAAGCATGTCTATCTTTGTCAAAGTTCACTAAAGAAAATGAAAAGAAGATCAAAGATTTGGAAAACAAGTTAAATTTTATTTCTGAAGCATTTGATTTGCTATCCGGTACTGTTGGGAAAGTGGAAGGAGAACTAATGTCCTTGCTCAATAACATAAAAGGTTTGAAGCATGAAAATGATAATTTTTTTCCATAACTTGTGAACTAAGAAGCATAATTTATCCAAAACTTGACATATTGATAAGTGCTCTACAAGAAGGAGAAGAATCTATAAGAGTTGTTGATCTGGCCAACCTAGAGTCCATGGAGACACAATGTTATTTGATTTGTGGTCATATTACAATACTAGAAATTATAAAATAATTTGGGACAAAAATTTGAGTCAGCTGAAGAAAGACTTTGCTGACATCTTTCAGCTCATGTAAGTTAGAGTAACACCTTTTTGCATAACAATTTTGATGCATTGATCCAATTTTGGCATGTGACCCCTATCTTTTCCATTGATGTCAAAGGGGGAGAAGAAGTGGAGTGAAATTTATGTTCAACTATCTCAGGGGGAGAATTGTATTTTGAAGTTTTGGGTAGCAGTGTAGTCTATCTTAGTACTAGTCTAACACTTGGTCATTTTTCACTAAGTGTTGCCATCAATGCCAAAGGGGGATATTGTTGGAAAGAGAAACTATGAGTATCACTTAGTTTTTTCATTTATGGAAACCCTAATTGATGATCAGATCCACATACTATCATTCATCCATATCGACAAGAAGATTGAATATTGTAAAGGAAGAACAAAGTATCCGGTAGCACATTTTTCATCGATCTATATGAATATTTCAGATTATTATCTTGTATTGCACATCTCAGGAAATTATTTTTGGCATATTGTATCTATTACTACAGAAGTGCAGTGGCTCATATCAATTCATGTGGAAGTTAGAAGATCCGGTTAGCCTATTCCCAGTTTTTCTTGTATTGGAGCTAACCTCATGAATACATTATGTCACGGATGTATAAGGAGCATTTAACAAAATGTTTTCATGCTAGATCATGTTTGCTTGGGTTCCCTCTATGTCTTAACTAACTTTGGAGGATGTGCATAAATATTTAATTAAGGATCTAACTGATAGTTGTAATTATTTTTGTGTTTTATTGAAGCCAACAAAGTGTAATTGAATCCCATATTGCAGATATATATAAGATCGTTTGTATCATTTTTATGTATGTATGTAGTGTATTTTGGTGCGAATTGTGAATAAGATCAGAGAAGAAGAGCGATAATGCATAGTTTCTCTTGCACATAGAATATTTGTATTATGTGCATGAGCAAAACAAAAACAAAAATATAGTTCAGTTTGTAAGGTAGCAGATCTATTGTTGTGGTTAATCCAGAACTGTGATCTAGCATAAATAGATGCTATCATCTCAGTTCAATCTTCAGATGGTTTTAATCTGAACTCTTGTATGACAATGAGCCTTTCCTTTTCAGCAATGAGCTCTAGGTAGTGCGCTTGAATGCAAGTGCATTCCCCATTTTGTAATCTTCATTTGAGTATACTCAAATCATAATTGTGGATTGGCCATCCACCGTGGTTTTTCCCCTAACAAGGTTTCCACATAAAAATCTTCGTGTTATGGTGTTGTGTTTGTTTTCATGTTTATGCATTATGGTTGAATATTACTAATGCTTGCTGATAAAGGTTAATGAAGTTAATTTTTGCACAACATTGATTCACCCCCCCTCTTAGTGTATCTTGTTTCCAACATTTCTAAGTAGGTCACATAAAATAAATTATGACTAATTAAATATTTAGCATAGAAAGCCATCCACTTAGTGTTTTTCTAGGATCATTTAAATCCTTGGATTTACCTTTTTACTTCCCATAATGTGTAAGAATTATCTCTTATAAATTTTTTGTTAAGATGATGTTGCAGTTATATTAACCTTGTGTTTTTATTATAAATTATCTTTTCTAGAGCTATTTTTTAGGCACGAGCACTACATGTGAATGTACATGTGGAATGCTAGTTTTATATTATTATATCTTGTTTAACAACCATTTTTTAATATTTTCAACTTGTTACATTTTTAGGTTGATGGTAATGATTTGTTAGGCTCTTTCGCTTGCCTCCTATATCATTTTTTAAATATATCTTTCACTTTTTAGACTTTGTCTTAGATATTAAATCTCTTGCATTATCAAGCTTTCAAAAAATATCTTTATATTTGTTTCCTATCTTGGTTCCTCCATGTGAACACACCAACACTCTTAAAACATAGTTCCTAATGAATTATTATGCCCTTGACTTCCTCAAATGTTCATAGGTGATATTGTTCTTTTATATTCATTCTTATTATTTTCTTTATTATTTCTTTATCATCACATTCCTTATCTCTCTTTTATTTTAGTTTACACTATTTACATAGATACAACTCTAACCATTCCTTGAAACACTTGGAATAGGAGAACCGATACATAGTATTATATTTTATTTTCCTTGGCTAGTGTGGAGGTATAAATACATTTAGTGTATGAAAAATATGATATAATGTTTAATAATTAAAACTAGGATGGATATCATCCTCTTTCAAAAATACATTAGAATGTAAATCAACAAGATGAATAGATTGAATTTAAACCATGAGGGCGAGTCATTCAAACTTGGATTTACATCCTTAGAGCCTTGAAAATGGGTTGGAAATAATTTTTTATAATTAAACTAATTATACTATATTCCCTAATATTAAAATACAAGATCTTGGTAAATAATAGACTAAAATAGTAAATTATAGGAAAATTTGGAAATGTAGAGGACTTTGTACCTATCGATAGAAATTGGATCTAAGTGTTGTAGTAGGAATGGGTCACCTAGTGGCCAATGGGCCTTTGTATAACACTTCTAGTTTATTTTTGGGGTCCTTTAATGACAAATTTGATCTTTTGATTTCCACTTGTAGAATTGTTGAAACATTATCAGATAAATATATAATTGAGTTTTTGTGGTCTGAAAAGATGTAAGACTTTAATTGCAATAATGAATAATTTATATTCACACTTACTTCAATCATATTCAAACCTAAACCTATGCATTTATAGAGAGGGAAAGTGATTGGAAATTTAGGGGCTTGCCTTAATCAAACCTAATGTAAGTGTTTTTCCACTTTTATAATGGAAATTCCAAAGGAAGGAATGATGAAATCATATAGTTCTATAACTTACCAACCTTCAATAGCTTCCTTAAAGGATTGAAGCCATACTTGGTTCTTGATTTCTTGAATACTTGGATGCTTTGGATACCTACAACAAAGGTTAGCCTTCACAAAACAATTATGACATCAATATACATAAAATTACATAGGATTTGACATTATATTTTGATTATATGAGACAAGTAGGTTTTGAAGGGATCCCAAACCCTTTAAAACTTAAGATACAAAATGTTGCTCAAAAGATACTCTTGTAAGATATCAATAATAGATGAGAACTCAAAATAACAAAACAAAGAGAGTGTTGCATGAGAGAAAAAATATCCTACTAATAGCAACACCCAACAACAACAAACCAACAGGAAATAAACCAAGACCCAACAAGAAACAAACAATAGTTAGAAAAGGGAGAGAAAAACACTATTTCATACTACTTAAGGTGTTGGCCATGTCAAGCTCCTAGCTCCTATGCATTTTGATCATGTCCAACAAATCTTTCTTATTAGCTTCAAAGGACTTTTTCCATTCAGTAGACCCTCTAATAATAGGGCCTTTACCATCATCTTTCACACCTTTTTTTCCTTTACCTTTGGTTGAGTGATCTTTCTCCATTAATTTAGAAAAATACAATTGGTATTCCCTGAGCTCACTAATTTTATGGAACATGACTTCCAAAGAGTTTGTACTATTCTTCATTGAAATGTGACATGCATGGAGAAGATTTTTTATGTCCACATTAGTATCCAATATCTTGGCTTCTAAACCAGCCAATCATTCTTCACACAGAGATTTGAAGTCATGGAAGGAACTCTCAAGGTTCATAATTTTGTTGATTAGAATATCCAACACTAAGCCTTTCAAAATATTCTTCAAGTTCTCCTTTAAACCCCTTATTTTGATGCTAACCTTATTAAACTCTTGAAGAGTCCACTAAGCTAACTTAAAAGTTCTAGTGGCCCCAACCCTAACCATGTCCAGTAGCTCAAACATTGAGGTAGAATCATCATTGAGATATGAAAAGTCCTCAAAAAGGGAATTTACCTTTAGAGGCTCCGACTTAGTACCCTTCTTCTCAGCATCCTCGTCAGCTTCACCCTTATTCTCATCCTCCAACTCCACATTGGGTGTGTTATGAACTAGGGAGTCATTAATTTCCACCATGTTTTCACCAAAAAAATTCTCCTCAAAGATCACCTTGGTTTCCTTTGCTAAATATTTTGAGATCTGGATCTTGAATTTGGCAATGCGTTTGGATGCCCTCCTCGGCTTACCCTTGGCATTCATAGTCAACGCATTCTCCTACAAAACCTCCTCATTACCTCCACCTTTGAGTTCTCCTTGGCTAATAGCCAACTCAACATTCCTAGGAGAAGACTCACCCAAGCCCACCTCCATATCCTCACTATCAGAAAAAATAAGGCACTTAGTTGCCCAATTGCTTTTAAGGCTACCCTTCTTCCTCTTTTTCAAGGAGGTAGTCACATGGGACAGGGATCCTTCTAAATCCTCTTCATTCCACTCCTCTTCTTCAAGTATGTTGGTATGTGAGCCAAACAAGCCAAAATATTCACTCAAAATCTTCTCCTTTCCCTTAATATAAAGAGCATGGAGAAGAGCTTTAACATACTCCATGATTAAAAGAATGAGACCCTCATGGAGGACCAAAGCCCTCCTATTTTTTAAATGTGCATAAACGAAAACTTTCATGGAAGATAACATAAAAAATAGAAAGGAGATAAACAACCCATGCCTAAAATGGTTTAAAAGAGTGAAATGGCAACCAAGGATTGCAGTGAACTTGCCTTCCAAAGTCACACAACACATTATCACCTCTTCAACATTCGCCCATATCTTCTTGAGGGACTTGTGCTCTGTTGGTGTTTTATTTTTCTAGCTAGGCTTTGAAACTCTCTAAGAGGTAGCCAACCTCCATATTCAAGAACCACAAAGGCTAGTGGCCAACTAACAAGATTCAGTCAAAGACTGACATATCCTACACTTCTGGTTTTGCAGGACTAAGTTGGGTAAACCTATACAATGCCCAAAACTTATATGCAACTATATACTGACATTGCTTTTTATAGCAGATAACTCCCCATAAAGAAACTTAGGAAAGCATCAATAACCTCAAATTTGGCCATATTCTCAGTAACTCAACACTCACTCAAAAATTGGGAAGCAAAACACTAAACCACATAGTAAGATTACAAATGATTTTGCATTTAAATTTGTTTCTAAGATGCATAAAACTGAATAATAGATCAGTGCCAATTCTGGGCCATGGAGTCAAACACATAAAATGAATTCATCAGAAAATAGACCTCAACCAATGGATTTAAATTGCTAATTCTTTGCATCAACTATTAATGTATTGCACCAACAATCCCTCTCTTATTATCAATCAAATTGTCCTTATCAAATCCCATCTACACACCTAAAATCACAATCATCTACTCAAAGCATTCTAACCATTTCTTTGAAATAGAACAATGAATAGACAACAATCTCATGAAATTTGAGATGATAAACTCAAACACACTTTTTATTATTGAATTTATAGGACTACATGTGTACAAATATGGAGACAATTTGAAGATATTCATGAATGTGCAAACACCTTCATGATTTTATTTGCATAAACTAGTTGTATTTACTCATGAAATCAGAAAATTACAACTTACAAACTCAAAAAATAACTCAGAATTTTCAATTCTCTATCTACCCAGCCCAATACAAAGTTTTATAACTCAACCTCAGAACCCTTTACAATGAGAGAAAAAGAGAAGATATAGAAAGAAGAAGAAACAAAAGAAGCCCTAAAATGCATCCACAGTTGACAACTAACAACTTGATCCTTTGTTGAACAACAACAAGAAAAGCATCTCTCTTCTCTCATCCAACAAACTTTGCCTTCAATTCTGTCTTTGCTCAAGTTGCTTTAAAACAAAAAATCCGCCCATGAAATTTTTTTCCATTTTATCTACTGCTAGAAAAACATCCCTGTGCCCATAGAAGCTTCTCATATTTTCCACTCTAGAATTTTCACGTACACTTTACACAGTGAAGGCATTTTAATATTTTCATTCCATACTTGCTTGCTATTCACCCTTATAGTGAAATATTAAATATTTCACTTACAAATAAAAATCACTTAAAAGGAATTCACAGGCACTCACCATATGGAAATATTTTCCTATTCTTTTTTATTTCACTTTGCATTTTAACCCAGCAAAGTAAAATATTTACTTTATCTCATCTCCAAAAATTGTCGTGCCATTTACATTTTACTCCATGCTCCCTTGTTGTTCAATTTATAGTGAAATATTAAATATTTCACTTCGAGCCACTTTTACTCCTCCCAACATTAAAATATTTTAACGATTTTAATTTTGATATTTTCCTTTACAAATTACCTCGTGCACATAATTCTATGTTCCATATTTAAAATACTTTACCCCCACCACACTTAGATTTTAAAATCCAGCTTTGTTTTAAATTTTAAATGTTTTTTATTTATGTGAGCCTTTAATAATTCCATCGGCAAAATGGAAATATACATGTGCTTTCACTTTTCCTCTCGGGCCCACCATCATACGCCTTCTTTTGCATAGATTGGAGTGAAGATTTTAAAATTAAAACTTATCTAGCTCTTAACCCTAAAATTCTTTGCTTTTAAAACAAGCCTCCTTTAATATTTGAACCTGTGCATTTGAAAACACATCCGTTGACAAAGGCTCAGCCTGGACCCACGTTCCACATGGCACGATCTCACTAAGCTTGATGGGACTTTCAATTTTCTGAGTGATTCGAGCTGGGATTTGGGGTTTCAAAGTAATCCATGGTGATTTTAAATGTCAAATTTTAAAACCCCTGTTGTTATGTTTCAATAGTGACTTACTACCGAACGTAGTTGATCACTTAAGTGAGGTTTTATCCCTCTCAGGTCATGACTATATTGACCCCTTTAACCTAACTTACCGGTTTTTTCTGCCAAGGTGGCTTATGTTCTGTACCACTAGGGTTTTTAATGTGGGTCCCACCTAAATGTTTCACCTGAAGTTTGGTGAACTGTTTGATCGTAGGTTTCAATTTGGGTGGCTTCTCGCCGACCTCACAGGTTTTCCTGCTAGCATCACCAAAGTGGTGCGAGGCTTGCGAGATGTCGCCATCTGACATGAACGGATGTGTGGGTTTTGTTCCCGAGGTGTTGGCGGTGACGTGTGGCCATCTCTTCACTGGCAAGGTCATTAATAACAACATTAATTGTGACTTCTCATAGACCTCGCACGATCGGGATAAATGTTCTTAATGGTACTGCAAGGTTAGCGAGGGTGTGACACGTGGCCTTCTTATTTTTTCAGTAGGGCTATGCGGGTCCCATTGTGTGGTTCTGACCTCATGTCTTCGTGGGTTGTAATTGGATGTCTTTTTCCCAGGTGCTGAGATGGATTGTCAATACACATTGACTTGGTCTTGGCACTCTGATTTGCCAGATGTGTTTTGAATCAATGGCTCTAATTCAAGGGGAGGGGTGTCCAATTCTTCTAGGTGGCATGTGCTGCCTTACTGTTGCTAGTGTCATTGATGGTGCGAATTTTCCTTCTCTGGAGGATCTCCTCCTGATTTTCTCTAGCGTGCGAACAGTGCCATCCCGCTGAAAGTATTCATGGCTATCTTGGTCACTAATTGTTCGAGTGCTTGAATTGCTTTCAAGAAATTATACCCTACATGTTGGGCCATTCTATAAATGCTGACTAAGTTGTGTGCAATTAGCACTGCATTTTCTTGTGTTTGTGTGCAGGAAGGTCACTTCTCCTATGTGTGGCAAGGTTTTGTTTTCTCTATGGATAAATAAATTGAACACAGGAGTGCGAGGCTGGGGGCCCTAAGGTTTCCGATCATGATGGAGCCTTCTACTCCCATAGTGCCTTGGGGTACTAGAAATACTGGAAAGAAGCCAGTGCGCTATTCATCCCTGATGGTCATATCGGATTCTGATGAATCTGACACTGATTCGGACTACCAGCTTTACTTGGCCACCTTAACTAAGCTCATGGGGGTAAATGAGGAGGTCTTGGCAGTTGAACCTGTATCTACTTTGGCACTTGGTCTAGTTGTTCAAGGTTATGCTGACAAGGTTGGTCAGGGAAAGGTGGTTCCGCCACTCTCTCAGGCGCAGACTCAAAGCAGTCGCCTATACTGGGGCCGTGTATTTTCTTGATAATGATTGGTGGTGGGTTTGTTTGACATGTCTATTCCTTCTGTTGCATTTTGTGGATGTGGACGTGTGCGTGCTTTGCACAAAATTTTATTTTCCAACTAGTTACTATGTAACTATTTTGATTCCTTTGATCATACACGATGTTATCAAAAGATAAGGAATGTGAATTTGAATTTCACTTCAAGTTGAAATTCAGTTTTACACTTACAATGTAGCCTAATGTTGGTTTGTCTCTTGTTATATAGAGGAGATTTCATAGAGCATTGTTGGGGTCAAAAATTTTGGGTCCGAAACTTTGGAGTCTGTACAGATAGTTTTAATGATTGAAATGTTCTAAACATTTGTTCAGGAAATCATTCTGGGTAGGGATTTATATACAGTTAGTATGCTATGCTTTTTAATTACTGATATCGAAACAAATCTACAAAAATTAAAATGGTTTACTCTCCTGTGTGTGTGCCATGGATTATGAATGGATTTATCAAGGGTTTCTCTTTTCAGTTTCAATGATTAATTGAAAGTGTAGTTAGTTTTCTTGCCTTAACTTAAGGAGTTAATCAAATGCTTGAAAATTCAATTACATGTTCATGGTTGTATATGCTTAGGATTCGTGAAGAAGTATTGTTTTAATGTATGGAAGTATCTCATGTTAGTAAATCTATATGAAGATAAGTTCACAGTATCATAATTATACTCTGTATGACTCTGTTGCCCAGTGGATGAGGTACTGAATAATGTTTGCAACCTTCTCTTTGGTATAAGACTATAAGCTATGAGCATGGTAATCCAAATATAGAACATAAACACATATTAAAACTTTGTCTTCCTACAGGAGTTATTTCCTTATTATTAGTGTGTCAATTCCATTGCTCTTTGGTGCTGGTAATCATTCTCTGGTCCGCCAATATCAAGAATGATGACTATCCCCTTGAGTGTGCATGGATTGTGATCTGTATATAGAAGGTGTTCTATACAGTTATGAGGAATTCTTATGAACACATTTAGGTTTACCCACCTTGGTCCCACAGAGCCAAAAGTGTAGGAGAGAATCAATTTCTAATTGACTTTCGTTAGTTGGCCACTAGTTGTTGCAGTCATCATTGATAAGGGTTGGCTACCTCTTAGAGAACTACACTGTCTATGTGGGAAAAAACACCAAGAGAATGGAAAATCCATTGGGGAACAACTCATAACTTTTGGTTGCAGACGGTGCTATTATAGAGTCATTAGAGTGTTGACTTATTTCTGTAACTAGAGGTCAAAAATTTGTGAATTATTTCTCCTACTGGGAAAATCTTTGAATCACCGGTTGCAAGAGGTTATAGAGTCATATTACATAATATGTTGTTTTGAATTTACATAGTGAATGTTTTGAACCCAAGGGGAGGGAGGTGGTTCAAAATAATCTTGATACCCTTGTGGTTTATGGTTACCTGTGCAATGGATTCAGGAGTTCTAGAGTTATTCATTGAAGGATGATTTTATTAGGGATAACTTCTGAGAAATTTAAAAAAAAAAAGAGAGGTGGGAAGTGCTTATCCAGAATTTGTTGTTTGAAGTGAAGATATGTGTTAGAATTCCATTGTAATATATTATGATTGTGAAGGATATTAATGATGGTATGGTGTGACTCTGTAATGGGTATTGAAACCCAAAATCTAGTAGAACCTAGAGAACAGGCTATCATAGGCTTTGAAATATTGTCCTTTGAAAGGAGGTGGCGACTCTGTTTGAAGAACCAGTGAATGAATGAAAGAATAATCCCCAAGCTATGCTATTTATAGTCTGGAAAAGAGGTTGATACATGCTACACACAAATACCAGGTATTTCATCAAAACTAAAATAGTTCACTACTTCTAATGATAACGGGTGTTTTTGATTAAGGCTATAAATGGTTCCAAACTATATGTCAAGCATAAAAAGGGGAACAATAATTGGATTTACCATACTTCTAGTAGTGCAACATGTAAAAGGATTTATGCAACATTTTTGTATTGCATAAAGTCTTGGAAAGCAAGGAATGCTATTGTCAGTCATTAATAAAATACTAGTTGAGATAACAAGTGATGTGTCTAATAATTATATATTGTTGAGTAGTCTCCCATGTGTAAGGTTAATAATGATTATGCAAAAGGAACACATTGTATTAAGCCCTTTGGGGAGTTTTGTAACTCAAAGGTATATGCCTTTTATGTTTAGTGGTATCAATGATTACCCTAATTCAATTCCTAAGAAAATTAGGAAGTATTTGCCTCAATATATAGGGCAAGTTGCATAATCGGCTTCTAAGAATTTACAACATTTTGTAGATGTAATGGGTGATTATGAAATCATTCATGAGGATGTTGTCATGAAACTATTTGTGCAATCCTTAAAAGGTGATGCTAGGGACTAGTTTTCCTATCTGCCTTCCTTTTCTGTTAACTCATGGAATTAGTTGGTGATGGCTTTTATGGAACAATTTGGTGAAAGAATTAATCCCAACACATTGAGAAAAGGATTTATGGGACTTCACATACAAGAGGAGGAATTAGTCTCGTATTTTAATCTCAGGCTTTCAAGAGCTTTAAGGCAAATCCCTAAAGAAATAAGACCAAATGAGGTTGAAAGCTCGGTTGTGTATTTGGGTGCTTTCAACAAGAGGATGAGTTTTTTATTAAGGGATAAAGAACCTACTACTTTGCACCAAGCATACTAGCTGGCTATGGAAATTGAAAATAATATGAAATATTCAATGATGAAGAGGTATCCGGTTGCAATTATTGATTATCCTAGCCTAAGCAGTAGTAATAGAATGTCAGAGCTGGCTATTCAAGAAACTGATGATAAAATCCTTGCTAGAACTATTATAAGTCCACCAATGCAGTTTGATGATAATAAGACCCAAGTTGAAACCCAGTCCAATTTGAGTGAAGATGATCAGGTTTCTTGTGTATCAGAACCATATGATATGAGAAGGCAAGAGAAGGAATCACCATATGAGTTTTTCTTGAGATTTTTGGGAATCTTAATACAAATTCCTATAGATCAAAGACCTAATGATTATGAATGCATCGATTTATTTTGTGAACTATATGAATTAGGACTGAATTCTTTACCAAAGGAATTGAAACCTGCTAATTTGGCTCAAGTGATTCAATGGATAGAGATTGAAGAATCGGCCAGGAATGGATCTACACAAAACAAAGGTAGTGCTCATTCATTATAGAATGTCTACATAGATATTGACGAAATTGAGAGGAAAAATGATGTAGGATTGTATGAGATACCTATTGTGTTTCCTAATCCTAATTATGATTCACATATCACTGAGATTCTTTTGCAAGCTAGTTATTGTGATTTTAAGGGCAATGATTGCAGTATTGAGAATGCAGCAGAGGTTTTTTTTCTACAAAATTTGTGCGAGAATGAAGAGCCCCATGTTTTTTTCCAAGTGAAGGAACAATTTTCAGATGATGTATATCTAGAGTGTACCTCAGATATATTAGCATTGGAATAGGGAAGCTGTATAAATTTTGAACAATCTAAGGATAGTGACATCTGCGATCAGAAGATTACAATTGGAGGTAGCCATTTTTGTGATGAATACATTGGCACTATGGTCTTTCCTGATTTTCTATGTGAAGTGGAGATGGAGGTGTTACTACCCTCTGGCATTGATGTGATCAGTAAGGGATTTTTAGATTGTGCTGAAATATTCACTTATAGAGAAACATATTCAACAGATAGTGCTGAGTACAAGGAGGCTAGTGCGTATTGCTCCATCTTTTCTAATCAAAGTGAAATTGATGCTTTTAAACCTGTCTCTGAGGGTTTTCATATAGATATGAATGAAGAGGTACAAGAAGGGATGTATATGGAGTGGTCGAATATGAATGTGTTTGTGCATTCCCTGAAGAATGATATAGCCAATACTACTAACTTTTGTAATGCCCAGGTACATGCCCAATTGACTGATTTCATAGAGTGGCAACCAAACTTCAATAGGGAATTCCAGGAGAAAATTTCCTCAAGCTATGTATCATCTTGGATAGGTGATGGAAATAAGGATACCTTGCATACTATTCTATATGAAAATTTTCAGTTCAATATGCAAACTGATGATACTAAAATAAATGATGCTACACACCAGGTGAGTTATGAAAGTTTCCATTTCCTGGTACAACTAAGCCAGCATCCTATGAAATATGACCAAAAATAGGATAAGGTGAACTATTATCATGGTCATATGTTGCTCTTAAAATGGTGGGGCAAAGCATTGGTTAGATCAGTATAGGGGCAGAGTGTAAGTAGCCACCATAGTATTCTCAAAGATATTGGCCATCTCCTGAGTTTTGAAACATCAGATAGAGAATGTTGCAAGCTATTTTTTCATCAAAAAATGGAGAATTTTGTTTTTTATAGAGGTAGAACTTGATTTCTCTTGTTTGGTGGCCTGGGGCTACCAAGGTTGTGTACGTAGGTCCAGTTGATAGAACAAGGTAGTCTATTTGTAGTGGGGCTTGTTTAATTCAGTAATCTGGTCTGTGAAACCAACAATTCTAGATTCTTGCTGTGCCCACAGGGGGCATACATCCCCAATCAAAACCACTAATGGGACTTTCAATTTTATAAGTGATGCGAGCTAGGATTTGGGGTTTCAAAGTAATCCATGGTGATTTTAAATGTTGAATTTTAAAACCCCTCTTGTTATGTTTCAACAGTGACTTACTACCGGGCGTAGCCAATCACTTAAGTGAGGTTTTATCCCTCTTGGGTCGTCACTGTATCGACCCCTTTCACCTGACTTACTGGTTTTTTTTACCAAGGCAGCTTATGTTCTATACTGTCGAGGGTTTTAATGCGGGTCCCACCTGAATGTTTCACCTGAAGTCTGGTGAACTATCTAATCGCATGTTTCGATCTGGGTGACTTCTCGCTGACCTTATAGGTTTTCCTGCTGGCATCACCAAAGTGGTGCGAGGCTTGCGAGATGCCACCATCTAAAATGAACAGATGTGTGGGTTTTGTTCCTGAGGTGTTGGCGATGACGTGTGGCCATCTCTTCACTGGCAAAGTCATTAATAACAGGGTTAAGTATGTCTTCTCACACACCTCGCACAATCAGGGTAAATGTTCTTAATGGTGTTGCAAGGTCACCGAGGGTGTGACATGTGGCCTTCTTCTTTTGCCAGTAGTGTTATGTGGGTCCCACTATGTGGTTCTGATCTCATGTCTTCGTGGGTTGTGATTGGATGTCTTTTTCCCAGGTGCTGAGATGGATTGTCAATACACATTGACTTGGTCTTGGCACTCCAATTTGCTAGATGTGTTATGAATCAATGGCTCTAATTCAAGGGGAGGGGTGTACGATTCTTATGGGTGGCATGTGCTACCTTACTGTTGCTAGTGTCATTGATGGCATGACTTTTCCTTCTCTAGAGGATCTCCTCTTGATTTTCTCCGATGTGCGAATAGTTCCATCCCGCTGAAAGTATTCATGGCTATCTTGGTCACTAATTGTTCGAGTGCTTGAATTGCTTTCAAGAAATTATACCCTGCATGTTGGGCCATTCCATAAATGTTGACTAAGTTGCATGCAATTAGCACTCCATTTTCTTGTGTTTGTGTGCAGGAAGGTCGCTTCTCCTATGTGGCAAGGTTTTGTTTTCTTTATGGATAAATCAATTGAATGTAGGAGCGTAAGGCTGGGGGCCGAAGGTTGTCGGTCATGATGGAGCCTTCTACTCCCATAGTGCCTCGGGGTACTAGAAATATTGGAAAGAAGCCAATGCGTTGTTCGTCCCCGATGGTCATATCGGATTCTAATGAATCTGACACCGATTCAGACTACTGGCTTTACTTGGCCACCTTAACTAAGCACATGGGGGTAAATGAGGAGGTCCTGGCAGTTGAACTTGTATCTGCTTTGGCACTTGGTCTAGTTGCTCAAGGTTGTGCTGACAAGGCTGGTCAGGGAAAGGTGGTTTTGTCACTGTCTCAAGTGCAGACTCGAAGCGGTCGCCTGTACCGGGGCCGTGTGTTTTCTTGATAATGACCGGTGGTGGGATTTTTGGACATGTTTGTTCCTTCAGTTGCATTTTGTGGACGTGGACGTGCACATGCTTTGCATGAAATTTTGTTTTCCGACTGGTTACTGTGTAACTGTTTTGATTCCTTTGATCATACATGATGTTATCAAAAGATAAGGAATGTGAATTTGAATTTCACTTCAGGTTGAAATTCAATTTTGTACTTATAATGTAGCTTAATGCTGGTTGCTCTCTTGTTATATAAACGAGATTTCATGGCTTATTGTTGGCGTCAAAATTTTTGGGTTCGAAACTTTGTAGTCTGTACAGATAGTTTTAATGATTGAATTGTTGTGAATATTTGTTCAAGAAATCATTCCGGGTAGGGATTTGTATACAGTTAGTATGCTATGCTTTTTAATTATTGATATCAAAACAAATCTACAAAAATTAAAATGGTTTACTCTCCTATGTGTGTGCCATGGATTATGAATGGAGTTATCAAGGGTTTCTCTTTTCAGTTTCAATGATTAATTGAAAGTGTAGTTAGTTTTCTTGCCTTAACTTAAGGAGTTAATCAAATGCTTGAAAAGTAAATTACATGTTCATGGTTGTATATGCTCAGGATTCTCAAAGAAGTACTATTTTAATGTATGGAAGTATCTCATGGTAGTAAGGCTATATGAAGAGAAGTTCACAGTATCAAAATTATACTCTGTATGACTCCGTTGCCCAATGGATGAGACACTAAATAATGTTTGCAACCTTTTCTTTGCTATAAGACTGTAAGCTCTAAGCATGGTAATCCAAATATTGAACATAAACACATATTAAAAATTTGTCTTCCTACGGGAGGTATTTCCTTATTATTAGTGTGTCAATTCCGTTGCTCTTTGTAGCTGATAATTATTCTCTGGTCTTCCAATACCAAGAATGATGACTATCCCCTTGAGTGTGCAAGGATTGTGATCTGTGTACAGAAGGTGTTCTAACCAGTTATGAGGCATTCTTATGAACACATTGAGGTTTACCCACCTTGGTCCTACAGAGCCAAAAGTGTAGGAGATCAGTTTCTAACTAACTCTCGTTAGTTGGCCACTAGTTGTTACAGTCATCCTTGATAGGAGTTGGCTACCTCTTAGAGAACTGCACTATCTATGTGAGCAAAAACACCAACAAACCTCGTGCGTTTTTAAAAGTGTGCAAGTTTAAGCTACGAGCTAGTGGGGAAAGGTCGTGATTTGGTTGCACTCGCATCTCTTCTCCTCCACCATTGATCTCATTTCCCCCTATTCACTTCATACTTTTGCCCATATATATTCCACTCAGGGATTAATTATTCACTTTTAGCAAATATACTCTCCACTCTCCATGCACGTGTGAATATTTTAAAATTTAATCGAGCACTTACCCCCATTTCCATTTTATTCTTTAATACCCTATATTTAAAAATTTGGGCCCACCTCATTAAATTTTCACGAGCACATTTTAATCTTTCAAATATTTTGCCTTCAAATTTTGCCAAACCCAATCTCACACACCTCGCAAGCTTCTTGCTCACATCAGCATCACTCTTGCAAGGTCCATGAGGTGCATTTTCATTTTGCAATCACGAGATCCATACTCTACAATTTCCTTTGCAAGTCTCTATTTGATAATGGCATCCTCACCTTCATATACATTTTCCTGCAATGCAAGCTGCTAAAAAATGGTGATAACATTGGGTCATTTTTTTGAATGAGAGGGCATTTTAATGGTTGCGGGCATCCAAAAAATGGTAGAGCAATGGTGAAAGCATTGCCAACATATGTGGATAAGTCTAGGCCTCATTTGGGTGGTGAAAAACACCATTTGCAGCACACATACACCTTCAAAAATCTATCTTAAAGCCAAAAACGTGAATAGCAGCTTCTCAGCCAAAACTATCTCCTCAAATCTGACCAAAATTCATGAGACACCTAAATTGAGAGGGAAGTGCTTCAATCTTGATTGCAAATGTCACCCTCTCACCACTCTTCTCACATACCTTGCAAGCTGAGCAAAAACATATTTTAATAGTGCAGGAAAACATAAAAAACATTCAATCTTGCCCTAAAATGACTTTATTCCTGTGCACTTTTGCTTTTATAATATGTAAAATATGAAAGATATTTTAAATATGTGCAATTTGGACATTAGGAAATAATGCAAATTCTAATTTCGACTACGATCCAAATAGAGAAAATTTATCGTGGGCAAACTAGGACACCTGAAGCCAAGATTTTTTTCGTTCACCCATAATCAATTATTTAGAGAAAACCCATTTTCTCAAAGTTCATCCACCCATTAAAATTCAGGTACCTCCTTTGTAAACTGGTCCCCGGGACATGTTAGCCGTGACTGAAATACATTAAAATAATGTACCAAATTACCTTCAATCTTGATGAAAATGGCAATGTAGAGGTTTCAAACCAAAACAAGAAATGGGTTGTCCTTAGAATTATAGAATTTGAAAATTTCTAGAACACTAGTTCTGGCCCTGTCACAATCAGAAAACAATTAATTAACCCATTTGAACTCACCTTGAGACCCTGAAACTAAGTAAGTATGTACATATTTGATCCAAGAATGCAATGCAAAAGACAGTTCAGATAAATAGATCATGAGGTGAAAGTTATTAATCTGCAAAGTTGTTCAATCAAACTTTTACAAAACTACACTTGTTCTGAACCAATTAAAACTCACCCAATTACCATTTTGCAAAAATAGAAAATAAATTCTTGGCGAGCTTCCATTAGACATAATAGATCATTTAGGTACCTTGAGCATGTGTGCAAAATGATTTTTTTTGAACCATCACTGATGAAAAGATGTTGATGCTCAAAGTTGGCCTCTCATAAAGGTTTTAGGAAATGCAGATGCAAAATTGAAGAAATTGCATTTGGTTTTGACCTATTAAAAATAGAAAATGAGGTCATGAAGCTCTGAAAACTTACACACGAGCTCATCTTGGTGTGGAGAATGCACAACAACAATCATTTTGTCATGACAATCTTCCAACTTCACTTTTTCAAAACACTGAAAAAAATCATCGTGGGAAGCTAAAAAACTGACATGCACATTCACATATGCCAATTGAATATGTCCACCAAGGGGTTTTGCATAAAAATCATCTAGCTCCAAATTAAGATCCTCCAAAGCAGGTCAGTAAGTTAGATTTGTTAGGTCATGTACTTCTGAAAGTGCAGAGGAAAAATTCTTAAATGGGCATCTCAAATTTGTAAAATTTGAGATTGTCATCATGCTCGTAGCCCCAAATTTCCGTCTTAATTAGTATTTTTAGTTCGTCATATTTGAAGAATTGGGCCCACTTCCTCATTGCTCTTTTTGTCCTTATAAAACTTATGACCAACCATCGACAACCTAGTCATAGTAGAAATCAACTCCTCATTTACATCCACTACTAGGTCATTTATCTAGAGCTTGCAATTATGCCAGCAGGACACAAATTCCACTACTTGGCCTTTGGGTCATGCCCATGCAATCTTTCTAAAAATGGTGAAAAATTTTCATGGCAGATAATCTTCCATAGGTTCTTATTCTTCCTCAGGCTCGCATGAGAGTGCGAATCTATTCTTCTTCTGTCACCACCTATCTCCTCAAACACTGGAAGAAGAAAACCCTTGCGATAATCGCTCAATTGATAGCCAACAAGCTAAACAAAACCCACAAAGTGTGTGAGTCAGGAATTGATTCTAAAGATTAAATGACACCACCACATCAACTTAGCCAACACCATCATTTCTCATTAAGATCCTATCTTTCTTGGGAAGGAGAGAGCCCTCCTCCCATGAATGATACTTATTTAACTTGCCATCCTTATTGGCAAAAAAATCTGCCAAAGAATTTCCTTCTCGAAAAATGTGAGAGACGTGGGTCTCTTCACAAGAACTTAACATGATTATAGTATATTTTATTAATTGATCCACATTGTAACTAGGCTTATGGATTCCACATAGATAATTGATAATATTTAAGGAATCAACTTCAACTGATATTTTGGAGTAACCCATGTCCACAACATATTTTATGCTAATAAACACAGAACCCACCTTAGCATAGTGATTAGTTTGATTTCCCAACAAGAGTGCCATCGTGCCTAAGAGGGATTTGAAATTATATTGGGATTTTGAATTTCTGCAATAATGCTTTGAAATACTAATCTTGACTTTTTTTATACTACTCTTGATAATAGTTTTTTTCTTATTATTACTTGTTATATTTCAAATGATGAAAAGACTAGCTATTTATAGGTATTTCTCTAATTTCTTGAGAATTAAATCCTGATAGTCGAATATTAAAAATTGGTCCATTATAGAATAAGGGGACCCATTTTCCCTTGGGTGAATGGGTCTTGGTCCAATTCTCTAGGACATAATGTATCAGGGGAAAAACATTAATTGCCTACATTTTCGCAATGCTTGCAATTTCTCTAAAAGTGGTACAAATAGACTATGGAATGCATAATTTTAAGAAATTAGGGACTCGATTAGGCTCAATAATTGAAGGGAAGAAAAAAATAGTGTGAAATTGTCATGGGTGACAATTTATGATGCTACAATACCAAAAATGGGTTTATCTTGAATAAAAAATCCCAACCAACCCTGAAAAAATTTCTCTCTTCTTTGTGTTTGTAGTTACTTTTAGAGAACCCAAACATGTAAAATTTTACAAATTCTTTCAGATTCATTGTTCTTATTTATCTCATATTTAATATAATATAAATCATATCATTTGATATATTTATTTTAATATTTATTAGTTGTTGTTTGTTGGTGTAAACCATTGGATTGGAGTTGTACTTTTTTTGAAAATTCTTTGATATTTTGATCGTATGTATGACAATACTTTGTGTGAATTTATAGATAACATGCTAGCATCCTAGGGAGTGACCTTATTCATTTGGTACTAGGTTTATCTCTTTATCCTTTTTTGGTCCTATAATTTCATTTTGTAAATATTTATCTAATTTGAATAAAATAATATTTTTAATATTTCTATTATGCTTTAATTTGATGAAAATAATTCATTTAAAGTACTTCTAAGATTATAGATCTATTATTTTAAATAGTTGTAAGCTATTCTCAATCCTAATGTATAGTGGAAAACAATGTAGCTAATAAAATGTTAGCTAACACATATATTTTCCTCATTTATAATTCAAACCATCTTAGGATATTTGTATATTTTAAAAATAATCATTTTTATGATGATTATAGTGATAGATAAATCTTATGCTAAGAATATTTTAGGTTTGGAGATATCTTCTTGAGGGTAATTTTTGATAGATAAATTGACATAACAACATGTAGGTAAGATATAAATATCCCATCTCTCTTGAAAAAGATAACTAACTAGAAAACCAACTATCTTCCAAGGTATCAATGGTTGGTTCACAACTATGCTAATTTACTTAGTGGTCAATGTGACTCTAATATTCAAGGGGATTTTTGGTTAGTAGTAATAAACTAGGTATTTTGATTTCAAAGATCTAAAATAACATCAATTTTAAAAAAAAAAACAAAAAAATATCTCAAGGGTTTCAAAATAGAAAAATGTGAGTAAATATCATTCCTTCATATAGACATACAATTTTATAATAAGCTTTTAAAGTTAAACTAATAAATGAAATAATTCATAAATATTACACAATTGTATTAATTCATGGTGCATTTTTAATAAGCGTATTTCCAATTCGTTTTACAAGAATAAAACTCATACAAAATATATTTCATATTATCTCACTATAGAATTGTAGATCAATGAAAAACAAGAAAATACCATTCACAATGACACCCCAAAGATGGTTTTAAATTCAACTCCTTTCATTGATTGTTATTCAAATAGGTAGCAATTTCTCCTAGCATAATCCATTGGTGCACAAAAAACCATTGTCTTTGATGTCACAATTAAAACTAAGTAACTGAGAAATTTCAATTAACTACAAAAAAATCATAAAAGAGTTCTTTCCCAAGGGCTGTAAATCTTTCTTCAATTTGCTGACCTTTACAATCTAGGAAACTATACAATATAGAAAATTATAAATGAAATTTACCTTCAAAACAAATAACATGCATTCCTAAAAAGTGAGGTGCCTAACATGCATATCCACAATTATAGGCATGCCTGGGTGAAACTCGAGTGAACACTTGATGAAAAATGGATGCATGGAATAGTGGTGCCTTCTTCAAAACATGCTAGAGATGACCCACAGTTTAATAACAACACCTTCCTATATTGTAGGAGCTTCTCCAGAAGTTGTATCTTTGAATTTATTCTGTCAAAATAACATGTATTCCTTACTCAAAATTTGAAAATTTACCCTAAATTTTGTCATTGGTATTCTTTGAAGTTATCTAACACCTAAGTTAGCATTTTCTTATTAGGCCCATTCACCTTATCAAGTCTAAACTTGGTCTTCTCAAAATGAGGGACTGCTACTCCCATAGTATTTTCTAGCTGCTAGATATCCATCTTCATGTTCGTTAGCTTGTCTAATATTGTGGCCTCATCATCATCATCTACATCAATATCTACTCAATGTTTTTTATTCCAAGAATCCTTAATAGCCTATAGAGTGTCCATGTTATCTATGCCTGAAAATTGGAGAACATAATCAATAATAATAACAATAAATTTTTTGAAAGAAAAATATTCATTCTCCAAATTCCTCTATTGTTTTAATAAAATTAATGTGTTCTACTATCAACTACATGCAAAACCAAATAATCTTGTTAATTTTTTTGATGAAGCTAATATCTTCAACACCCAAGATGGTTGAGTTAACAAGTTCTTTAGCTACCTAAGGTACACTTTGCAATTTTCCTCTTCATTTCTTAGATTGTTGGTGTATTCCACAATTGTTCTTCTAATGTACAAGATTCTTCATATTTCTTATATCTTGTGATAGGAAGTCCATCCATTTCAACTCTAAAATTTCCAACCCATTTATCAAAAATGAAAGCTTTTTTCTTCAACCCAGTGAGTTCATCTACCTCCTTTCTACTTATCAGTACTAGTACTTCAGATGAGGATGACTTTTTTGAGAGGGGAGAAGCAAGATCTCTTCTGAATTTATTTGTCTGCTCAATTTAAGCCTTCAACTCATCCTTTGTTTTCTTATCCTTCTCCATTCTAGAATTAGCTTTAAGCTAGCCACCAGCTCAAGCAACAACATCTACTAGTTGTGGGTTTGCTTACCCAAATTAACCATTTTCATTTTTTAATCTGATGCTTGAAGCTCATGATCATCCTTATCAGCTATTGTTATGACAATCTTTCCACCAACTCCCATGCCTCATTCATTTGAGTCAAGTGTATGGTACTCGAATTCTTATTTAGCTTCATTATCTTGACTTATTTCATCATCTCTTCCTAGCTCAAAGGTTGTTCCACCACTTGTTGTCTCTATTCCAAGTTCAATTTAAACCAAGTAGGATCTATTATAGCAATTTTCATCTATTTTTCCTACTAAGGAGTCTTATATCCCTTTCTCTTATTCTATGTACTATTTTTGAATATTTTCTTGTTCAACATTTTCCCTCTCACCCCTATTCTTTTCTTGGTTGGCTTGTTGTTGAAGTTTTTCTTGTTCAACTTTCTTTTGAGCATCCTCTTCCTTGGCCTTTTGTTGAGTTTCTTCTCTTTCAACACTTTCAAAAAAAAATTCTATTCAACCTTAGTAAGGACATGCTCCACATTCTCTTCTCCATCATTTCCTCTATCCAAACCTATGTCATGTTCTCCATACCCTTCCTCATCTTTCCCCTTCATCTCTTCTTCAATAGGAGTCTCTTCAGAATTTGAAGGCAGGGGATATTCTATATCATCAATAACTAGACCTCTTTCTTCCTATTTAGTAGCCACCTCAGTTATTCATGAAGGAGCAATAGAAGTACCCTCCATAGTAGTTTCCTTTCCTAGATAAATTATGGCAATCAGCTAAGCCCCTAGCCCCAAAACAACTCATTCAGATGCAACCATATATTTCATTGAGGCCTTCTAGAATACCTCTATCACCTTCTCCATTATCAGATCCTCTTCTTCAACTTCCTACCATGAATTCTTCTTTTTGATCCTTTTATATTCCTTTTTTGGAGGGGGAGAAGATTATGTTTTTCTTTTCGCATCTTTCCTTTTCCTACCCACTTCCTCTTGACACTCACTAGGGCAACCATAAATCCATCTCAAGATCCTTTCCACCACCATTGTGGAGACTTGATCAATATTTCCCTCTTCTCTCTCCGTCCAATTGATAGGATCCAATACCTTCAACTCCACTTGATCTTGATCATACTGTGGATCAAGACTCAAACCATTATCATATATTTCTTGGAGAATATCTTCCTTGACTTTGAAGGCTCACATCTAAAGAATTATCAATCTTTTGTAGCTCCTCTTCCTCACCTCAGGTTAATATTATAAATCTGCCCAAAAATATTTTATGTTTTCCTCGTGATATGGAAAACGGATGCATATAAATTATTCATCTATCCCTTAGGATCAAGATCCTTTCTCACAACATATAGTTTCATATTTATTGCTTACAATTCTTCAGTGGCATATTTTGCAGCCGCACTTGATGGACATTGATAATAACTGAGGCTAATGGGGTACTTTACTTCCCCAACCTTATGCTTTCTAGAAAAAAATAGATTAACTTCTTTCATTTGCTAGGAGAATTCAATCAAAATTATTGTCACTATAGTACCTTAGTAGAAAAAAGGTTCCCCATCAAACCTAAAAAAATGGATATATGTTGACTTGGGGTACTGAATAAACTAGTTTACCCACTCACCCACCAATTCTAATGGTTTTGCACTCAAGCAAATCCTACCTATGAGGTGGGTAATTACTACATATAGTAAGGCATCGTTTACCCTTTTGAAATAATTTTTTTCTATTTTGAGCTCTAATTGGTCATAATACTCCCAAATTTATCTATGACCCAGTCCTTCTCCTCTAACCCCTACAATATTTAGGCTTGTGAAATTCCCTAACATTGCTGCATAATATACAACATATGAAGACATCTAAAATTCCTTTGAGTCCTTCAGTTTAGTAATCTAGTTGTGTATGGAATTTGAGACCATTTGTCCCTAATCCATATATAATTCACCCCCTTAGGATAACATCAATGAAGTGGAACATCCACACCTCATACATATGTGATCTCTACTTTCCAAATTCACTACTCAATAGTATGATGATGTCCCCAACTTTGGAGTGAAAATCTGACCTACTGAATTTGGTGGGTATCTTAGTGATAGATTTCTTCTCCATCTTGAGCAACTTCTTGGTCATATTTCTCTGATGTGAACTCACATCCTTTTCATACTATTGAATTGCATGCATTTTTTTGTGGTCTTCAAGCTAGGATATGGGGAAAAGTAAAAAACCAACCTGATCATAGCTAGAGATAAGTCAATTATCTCATTCCCCCATGGATCAATACACGTGCGTTGCACTGGATTATTTATTTTTGCTACTACAAGAATGAATTTTGGACATTGAATGGTGACCAAAAAGGAAGCAACATGGGCAATTCTTGAAGCAAATATCTTCTTAGCCCTCTAAGAGGCATACTCTAAGAAAGTATATGAATTGAAAGTTTCCAAATCAATGTGACCTTAATGTTGTATTTTTTATTTTCATTACTCTAGAGGTTAACTTGGAAATCACTAGAATCCACTAAAACTTATACTTCATGGTGTATGGGTTTTGATCCACTTTAGTTAGTTTTCCCCTTTGTTCTCTCTATTCCACCTCCTTCACACCAAGTTGTTCATCCAAATTAGATATTTATAAAATCTTTGAAAAAATAATGGATTTATCAAAAATATATGAAATATATTCAAAAAAATTTATCCTATTACCAATTTACAACCATGTCCCATGAGTACTTCAAACCTTGGGAGAACACATTCAAAATAATGACCTATCAATGTTGGGAATCGGGTTTGGGATCAGACTTTGGATCAGGACAGTTGGTAAAGTAGTCCAATCAAAAATATAAAATATGATGAGACTATGCATGATTTAGGTGGAAATAAGGATCAAAAATAGACTTTGGAATTTGCTCCTTCAGATGAGCCTAATTGGGATTCAATATTTTGATAGGTTTTATAATGCTTAGATATCAGGGTCAAAATTAACCTTGGAACTTAGAATTTTTGTTCTCAAGTTTGATTGGAGTTGGAAGTCTCGATCAAACCAACTAAAAGAGGGAATTTGGCTTTGTTAAAGTTTGAGGGATTTAATGAATTGAGTGCATCAAAATTCAGGATTAGGAAAGTACTTTGAAGTTGGGTCTTTTATGGTGGGTCCAATTGAAACCATAAGTTTTGAACAAACCAAACGTTAAAATTATCTTCGAGATTAAGAAAACTTGAAGGACCATACACTGGTTTGCATCGAAAATAAAAAATGAGAACATATATTGGACTTAGCTCTTCAACAAAAGGTCTCCTTAGATTCTAGACTTTCATGAGGAGACTAATAAAACCACACATGGGTTTCAGGATCAAGAAATGACAACAAACATGGACTCTCCATTGTAGGGTGTGTTTAGAACTAAAAGTTTTGATTAACCCAAAGAAAAAATGTGCTAAGTAAAGGGTCAAATTTTGAAAAAAGGATTGAATATAGGATTTGGACCATTTTGAAAAGGTGGGTGTAGGAATTGAAACCCTGAGAGACTCAAAATTTAATCATTAAAGGATTGTCCAAGCAACTATTATGAAAACCCTAAAACGTAGGGCATAGTGGGAAAATAAAAACCCAAAAAAATAACCAAAATAAAAACACATGCAAACATAAACATAAAAATGACTGAAATGAGAACAAGAAAACAAAAGGGTGCAAACGAGTGAAAATGAAAATGAAAAAATATGAAAGAAAAACAATGAAACAAATATACAACACCAAGAAAAGATACGAAACGAGAAATAAGAAATCAAATAAAAATAAAAGAAAAGAAAACTAAAGAAAACCTTAGCTTAAATCATAAAGAGGAAAGTCGAATTAGTAAGCACTCAATCACCTAAAGCTTGAATGCTCCAACAACTCCTCACAACTCTAACTTTGTAACAATGGAATGAAATTATGACCAGATTCATGAGAGAAATATTCTTATATACATGTCTCATGTATGAAAACAAGTCTAAAATTAATATGGTAGATGGGTGGAAATTCATAATTGGGATGGACACAAGAACCTAGATCCTCATTGAAAAATTCAAGTCGGATGTCACATTCTCGAACAAACCAAAGATAGAAAAAAACACAAGACAAGGGGGATTAGAAGACAAAATTGGACTTGGCCTCCAGAAGAAAAAGTCTATGTCTGATTCCAAAAACAAACAACAAGCACAGGATCAAAAACTGAAACCAAGCTTGGAATCTAAAAGAAAAAATTTGTGTCCAATTTTGATTTTCGATTTTGAAAACAAACAACATGGGATCGAGAAACAAAATTGGACTTCGACTTCCGAAGAATAATTCCATGTTTTATTTTGATTTTTAATTCTAATAGGAACAACAAGCATGAGATAAAAATAATTAGACTTGGACATTTTTAAAAAAGGGCTAAAGTCTTGTTTGGGATTTGAAACCCACTAGGGACCAAAACTAGAAAATAAGATCCCATAAAGAAAACAACTCCCAGGGGAAAAAAAATAGCGAAAGCAATAAAACTAAAGGAAACAATGGGGAAAAGGCACCAAGAAAAAGAGGGGGACCCATTTTGACCAAAAATAAAATTGGGTGGTTATGTAGTGCATAAAAAATAGTGAATCGACTAGGAAAATGGTTTACCCATTTTTAAAGTACTAAAGAATTAAGTCACCTAGAATTGTTGGCTCATAATTTCTTCGACTTCATACAATTGGTTTGCATGAATAATAGAGTGTTGAAATCTCTAACAAGGTATCTTTGTGAAAGATTCAAATTCAAGTGTTTGTAATTGATTCATTCCCACCCCTAGAGAGCTTAAGTATTACTAGAATGACTATACTCCACTTGAGTTATGTGAGGTGGGTCATGTTATTGCCATGTAGTAATTTCCTAGGAATTGCTCCACAACCAGCCAAGTGTTTATATCCCCAACAAAGATACCTTTGGTTTCTTCCAATAATATCTCTACTATCAGTCGAGCATCCATAGCCCCAATAGAAATACTGGATCATCCATGTATGGTTGAGTAAATTTAGTAGTTCCCTTATCATTTCTTTTCTTTTCTATACTTTCTTCTTTCTTTTTTCTTTTTTTGATACCTCTATTTTCAGTGTTATCATCAACTTTTTGAAAAGAATTTCAAAGGATGGGTTTGAAACCATAGTGGACATCATGACAACACTTGTGACACTAGATTTTTCACTTGAAGTAGGAGCACAACCACCTAGGAACAACTAAACCATTAAGGTTTTGACAATTTAGTTTATTGAGTGATGAATTCAACCATTATTAATAAGACCATCTTAAAATTTTCCCTCTTGCATAAACCGTCATATAGGCATCAAAGTGATCATAAAACACAAATTCCAAAACAAAATAGAACTAAAGTAAACCTTGAAAATACATAAATCAATTCTTTGTCTAGGTTGTATTAATCATATCTGAATAATCACCAATTTCTCCATGACCAAAATGATTTCCCACTAAAAAGAATACAATAGAAACACAAGGAACACAAGAACAAAAGTAACAAAGAACAAAACCAAATAGAAAAAAAAAAGGAAAAGAAGCACATCACCTAAAGTAATAATATACAAGGGATGAGCGCCAAGCCTTCACTAGTTGAAATAATGTTTGAGAAAGTATCTATTGATAGCCAATGGGACACATTCTCCTATTAAAATACTCAACCGAAAAGTGTTCTCCCCAAGAATTTTAGTGATTTGATAAGGCCCTAACCAAAGCCTATCAATAAATTTATGATCACCTTTATTTTCTGTGACCTTGTCCCATAGGAGTATGATATTTGATTGGTGAATGCTTTGATATTGGCTCTTTTTTCAAGCCAACACTTGACTACAACCTGAATTTTAGAGAATTATTGCAAGGCAACATCTCTCTTCTCTTCTAAATTTAGCAAGTTAATTAGTCTAACCTCTTTCTTGTCATTATTGGTATAAAAATATTGCATGAAATGTAGGAATAGAATTTGGAGGTTTAAAGGAAATATTGGATTCTAACCATAGACTAAATGATATGGTGAGTTTCCTAGGGCTTCTTTAATCCTTGTTATATATACCCATAAGGCCAATTTTAGTTGTGTATGCCAATCCCTAGGGATGCATTAAACCAATTTTTTAATAACTTCCAAGAGATTTTTGTTGGTAGATTTTGCTACCCCATCACCATGTGGGTAGTAACTAGAATAATATTTCAAGATTATATTATATTCAAAAGCCAAATGAATGAATTATGCAGAAGCAAAATCATGGCTATTGTCACATACCAGAGCAAAGGGTACCCGAAACCTGGTGATAATGTGATCATGCAGAAACTTGATGACTATGTTGGTGGTATAATTCTTATATTTTTGGGCCTTTGTCAATCATGTGCAATATTATTTCACTATTAGAATGAATTTGTGACTTTCTAATGATTTTGGGTTAATTACTCTGATGAAATCTAATGCCCATTGGGTGAAAGGTCTTACCTTATACACTGGTTGCAGTGGAATTGTTGGGTTGTATTTCCTAGATGTTGATCTCTGATAGGTATGGAATTTTCTTACATTTTGGTGAGGACCTTGAAATACACATGGCTAGTAATATCTTGATCTAAGGATTTGGTGAGTCAGGGCATCTATAAACTCATCTCCAGTGTCATGTTTCCCATGAAACTCCTCTAAGACTTGTTTGGCTTGTTATTGATCTAGGCATCACATTTATTCCCTTCAAATTTTCTCTTGTACAAAGCCCCATTATTGATCATGTAATGGGGACTCTTCAACCTCAATACTATTCTCTTTAGCATTCATCCCTTTAGGACATTTTTTATTTAAAAGCAAGAAGATCAAGTCTGCATACCAAGGGTCCTTCGTAAAAGACTGCATGTTATATTGCTCACATATAATTTTGGAATCTACCTCTACCATTGCCTTAGATAAAACTTACCCTGAAACTAGTTTCATAGGCTATATTTCAAGATCAAATTCCTACAGTATTTCCTTCCACTTCCATCTTCTCTCTCCTAGCTCAATTTGCATGAGTAGAGACTTTACTATTGGATCTAGGATAATAGTTGCGATCTTGTTGCACAAGATGTAATGTCAAAACTTATTGGCAACTCTTACCAATGAAAAATCCTATTTTATAATGGTGGATATATTTCCTTAGCATTCTTAAAGGGGGGGCTCATGAAATAAATTGGTCGTTCATCACCTTCTTCCTTTCATTGTGTCAAAATAGTTGTACATGAGTGTTCAAATGTAAATGAGTAAATGAAGAATGGTTGCAAGTAGTCTAGACTATTCAAGACTGGTGGTTCTAAAATTGACTATTTGATTTGTAAGAAGACAAAATTTTCCTTATTACTCCATTCAACCTTGGAATCCTTCTTCATTATTTCATTCAATGGTTTGACAATCTCTACAAACCCAATTATGAACTTTCTTACAAATTTTATCTTCCCAAAGAAAGATCATATTTCCTTTTTCCTAGTAGGCATGGAAAGCTTCAGAATTGACTCCAATATTTTAGGATCAATATAAATTCCCCTTTCTAAAATTAAATTTCCTAGAAAATTTCCTTTTGAAACTTTGAATACATGCTCCTTTGGGTTCAATGATATGGAAAACCTTATGCATTTTTTTAGTACTTTTCCAAATCTACAACATGATCATCTCTAATTTTTGAGAAAACTATTAAATAAGTCCATATAGATTATAATGCACTTCCCTACTATGTATTTGAAGGCTACATCCATTGCACACTAAAAATTAGCTCCAATGTTGATTAGGCCAAACAACATTCTTTGATAAGTGAATGATCCCCATTTGGTTGTAAAGACAATTTTCATTTGGTCTTCATACTTTACCAACACTTGGTTTTACCTCAAATAGCCATCTAAAAATGACATTATTTGTGAGTTGTTAACAATATGTAACACTTCATCAAGGGAAGGAAGGGGATAATTATCCTTTGCCAAGGATTTATTTAAGTTCTTTAAGTCTACCCATAATCTGATTTCTCCAATTTTCTTGCATACTAGTACTAGGTTGGCTACCCATGTTGAGTGTCTGATTGGGAAAAATATTCTAGTGGATAATAATTTATGTACGTCTTTGAGAATGATTGGTTCAAGTAAAGCATTGAGTGGTCATTTCTTTTGAATAAATGGGTTTTCCTGAGTTTTTGGGGGAATGGTATGTGTTATTATTAAGGTGTCAAATTTCTTCAAATCCTCATATCCCCATGTGATTGCATCAATGTCTTCTTTCAAAAAATTTAAGATTTTGTCATAGATATATTTTGGGCATGTTTTTTTGATGAGGATATTCTTTTTTGGGAGAGAATTTGCTAAATTTTTTGTTTCATATTTACCTCTACCGACATCACTAAGAAATTTCTCTTGAGCCCAAGGATCGAAATCAAAGATATTTTCTAGTGCCGCCATCCCTTTAGGAATAATATTTGTCTTGAGGTTGATAATACCTTATGTATCAAAATATTTTGACTCCTAGTCCCCTGGATCTCTATTAGATTCATCAATAATTTTTCTCTCAAAAACATCTAAGCTTGCCAAAAAGGCAAGAATATGTTGATCGTCATGAAAGACCTAAAATTTCCTTATGTTATCAGGAATCACAAGAATTGATACTAACTCAACTGACAATCTTCTTAACTTGGAATGTTTCATGGGATCTATTGTACTTTCTTACACTACTAGTGCATTTATAATTTGATCCCATGTTCCCTAGGAAAAAACTTTATATCAAACACATCAAAGTCTTTAATTATACTCCATACCATATTCCAATAGGTAGTTGGTTTCTTATTATGATAAGTCTACTAACTACGAAGCTACTTAACAATTACTTTTGAATTCCCCAAAAATTTAAGACCTTGTGCCTTCTTTTGATGGGTGAACATGATTACTTTGGCCATTTTTTTGTATTTTTCCACATTGTTGGTGCATCCAAACTACAACATGTAGGAGGAAAAATATTTTTTTCCTTTCAGATTAGTCAAATCAACTCCAAATCCACTGCCTTGTTTGGACTTGGAACCATCAAATTTAAGGGTCCATAACATTTTAAGGAGTGAACTCTCCTTTCTAGGATTTATTTTAGGTTGTTGCATGAGAGGAGTGGGTTGTTCATTTAGCTTGTTAGAACTATTAAGTTCATGTGGTCCTTGTGACTTAGGACTATCAGGTACATCCTTTAGAATAGGTAGGTGAGTAGTAACAATCTCTTGTGGTTCATTAGTTGATTCCTCAAGGTTATCCACCATGTGGTTCATAGGCATCTCAGTACCCTTGAGTATCTCTTTTGGAATCAAAAGGTGAGTAGGGGAAGGGGTACATATTATTCCTTATGCTTTTCCTACCTTTATTTGTAGATCCCTAGATAATTTCTAGGGTTGATTAGTTGATCTTGGGATACTCGATATGCTACCAACCTTTGTCAGGATAGGTGTAACATTAATTTCTAGTGGAGATTCATACAAAGTTGTTATTGAATCATTGGATTGAGCATCTCCCAAATCACAAACTGGGTTTAGGATATATATATAGGGTTGGAAAGTTTACTCAGAGTGGTTTTGATAGTGAACTCTACACTAGTTGGGGAGAAATAAATTCCAAAAAAATTCCTCCTTTTTTAGAACTAGTTTATCTTAATGTATTTTTTGGGTTAACACATCTTAGTTTATGGAAGCCATACATTCATAATTTTCAAAAGGTGGTGAAGTTTTTTCATTTATTTAGAGTGAAAATGTCATGATCTCATCAACTCTATAAACCCTCAGCTCAGTCTCAAAATAGGCGACCTCATTGGGGTGATTGTATTATGTAATCATATCTTTAAAAAGAGGCTCGCTCTCAATCCTAATCTAGGTAGCCACACCTTTCCATGGAAATCACATATGGGAGAAATATAATGCAAGATGACCTCCTTATAAGGTCTTCACCCAATCTTAGCTTAAAATCATACCATATGTCTTAGGAATGTCAACAACTTGAATATTAATATACTACTAGATCCTAGGATCTGATCCAATTTGCATGAGTATTTCTTTCAATTCCTCTACCACATTCATTTCAGTTTTATCAAGTTATATGAATTTCTTGTGGGTTTGGATTAGATTTAAGCCTATTTTCTTACAAATAGAATATGGCATGAAATTTCTTAAGTATCTAGATTCTATTAAGAAATTGTGTAATTTTTTCCCAAAAATCCTTAGACTCAGTAAGAAAGGAGGAACTCTCATCTTCCCTCTATATAAAGTTGCATTCATATTTGTAGGGAGAGTTACCTTCACTTTTCCCTTCAACTGATCCTCTTCAGCTAAAGATTTCATCACAAGCTCATGTTAGGTAAGAAACCATTTCAAGACATCGAAGAGAGATAGGGAGGTCATAATCCATATTATTACTATATTGCTATTTGGGAGTGGAAAAGGGATTCCCTCTACTGGGGCCTTTAGTTGGTTCCTTGGGTGGTGGAAGATTTTTATATACTTTAGGATCTAGATGCACAAGATTATTGGTGGGAGGAATGGAAGTGGTAAATGTCTCATTTTTTTTATTCCTCAAAAAGTATCTCCTTTGGATTGGAAAGCTTGAGCACCATAAGTGTTAGCTTTAGGCTCATTCTCTTCTTGTAAAGGAAAATTTCAATCATCAAAATTTTCAAAGGCCATGGTGGTATCTACAAGTTTGCTAATATTATTAGAATTGACTTGGGAAAATTACAAATCAACTTGAGCCATTTTGACCATTTTCTCCATCTCTACGAAGTTCACTTCAACATGCACAACAATGTCATGCAACCTACACCAGTTGCTCATGAAATTTAAATTCGTTATATTAGTAGTTAGGTTCATTCATCATTTTCCTAATTGTTATTCATGACCCCATTGTTATTTGGCCTTGTATCCCATTATTTATTGTAAGGCCTATAATTGTATCCTCTATTTTCATTTTGTAAATTCCTTTTATTCTAATTATTATTTTGACTTGGGTAGTTATTCTTGTTTTGGTAACCCCCCTGATTTTGGTTTTGGTTTTGATTCTATGGAGGGTTGAGTCTAAGCTAGGCCATATTGTTTGTAACTTGGGATATATTTTTATTCAATTTTTTCACCTCTCATGATAGACATGTACTTTTTTCATTGTCTATTGTAGTCCTAGTTTGGTTGATTTTCTATATGGTCAGCATATTCACTTGAGGATTATTTCCTCGTAGGTTATTTTGAGGATGATGTCGCTAAAGGAAATTTTTCATCCTAGAGGCTAATGGTACATTGATTTGAGTGTGGTTATTTCTATTAGGAAGACATGGAAACTAGGGTGATGGATGCATCTTAGTGAATGTCCCATAAGTGAATTAGGCATTCCTAGGATAGTATTCATTAATGGGGTTCCATTGGTGATTGCATTATTAATTACGGTCATTTGATTGGGCATCCTAGAATATCCCAATGAGGTAAATTTCCTTCCCGTACCATTGGGTTGAGGGGTTATTTGATATTGCAATTTTATAGTGAGATGGTATACTTTGGCTAAGGAATCAATGTCTAAATCAAGATAACTCCTTTTCAAGAAAAGACCAATTAACATGTTTATGGCTTTAAGGTATGCCTGAATTATGATGTTCTCTATGACTATGTATGGTGGTCATAATATTCTATACATCCTTTGGAACCAATTGTTGAATAAGGATAATGGTTCATGGGGCTCCTTCCTAATAGTGGAAAATTAATGGTAAAGGATTATGGGTTCTACATAGACTCAAATCTGGTTGATAAAGGCATTATCTAAATCTTACCATTTAGTAATGGATCCAGTTCGTAAGTTCAAGTACAAATTGTAAGCCATATCCCCTAGTGAATATGGGAACAACCTATAAGCTACATTATGGTGTTGCATTTGATCCCTCATGCATGCATCTTTAAATTCTTGGATATATTCTTCGGTATTTTTTGATTCCCTATGTGCATATCTGGCATAAAATAACTCTGGGTTTTTTGGCATATCATGAATACCCCTAGAATGGTTCCTAGGGGTAATGAATTTACTACAGAAAATTCCATTGGTGGAGGTGGAGGTGGATTAGGTTGATGTAGTTGTGGTATGAATGGAAACTCGGGTGGAGTTAATGGTGGTAGAATTCTATTTCCATGAATGGTTCTAGATCTTATAGGATATTAAAGTTTGAAAAGTGTCTCCTTGTGAGGAGTTGATCTCAAGACTCATTTAAACCTCTCAAGTGAAAAAGACCCAAGCCTCTCTAGCTTATTTCCTAAGAGCCCTCCTTCTAGCGCCAGTTTTGTTGATGGCCAAATTCACACATGTAGGTAAGATATAAATATCCTATCTCTCCTAAAAATATAAATAACCAAAAAATAAACTATCTTCCAAGGTCTCGGTAGTTGGTTCAAAACTATGCTGCTTTACTTAGTGGTCAACATGACTATAATTTTCAAGGGACATGTTGTTTAATGGTAATAAACTAGGTATTTTTATTTCAAGATCTAAACTAATAGTAGATTTTGTTTAATAAACAACAAAAGATATCTCAAGGGTTTCAAAATTAAAAAACATGAGTAAATATCATTCCTTCATCCAGACATGTAATTTAATAATAAGATTTTAACTTTAAACTAATAAATTAAATCATTCATAAATATTATGCAATTATATTCATTCACAATTGAGATTTAATAAGAATATTTCCAATTCATTTTACTAGAATAAACCTCATACAAAATATATTGATTAACTCACTATAGAATTCTAGATCAATGAAAAATAGGAACATTCCATTCATAATGACACCCCAAAGATGGTTTTAAATTTGGTTCCTTCTATTAGTTATTATTCATTAAAAATGTAGCAATTTCTCCTAGCATAATCCAATAGTGCATGAAAAACCATTGTCTTTGATGTCACAATTAAAACTAAGTAACTTAAAAAATTTAATTAATTGTAGAAAAATCATAAAATATTTCTTTCCTATGGGTTGAAAATATTTCTTCAATTTATCGACCTTTAAAATATGAAAAATTATACAATATATAAGACATTATAAACTAAATTTCACTTCAAAACCCATAAAATGCATTCCTAAAAAGTAGGGTGTTTAGCATGTAGATCCACAATTATAGGCATGCTTGGGTGAAACTAGAGTGGACACTTGATGAAAAATAGATGCATGGAAAAGTGGCCCCTTCTTCAAAATATTTTGGAGATGACCCTCAACTTAACTACAACACCTTCCTATTTTGTAGGAACTACTCCAGAAGTTGTATCTTTGACTTTATTTTGGATAAAATAGCATATTCCTTAATTAAATTTTGGAAATTTACCTTGACTTCTGCCATTTGTATTCTTTGAAGTTATCTAACACCCAAGTTAGCACTTCCTCATCAAGTCCATCCACCCAATCAAGTATAAACTTGGTCTTCTCAAAATGGGCGGCTAGTACTCTCATAGTTTTTTCTAGCCGCTATATACCCCCCTTAAAAATATAATATCCATCTTCATGTTCATTTCATTAGCTTGTCTAATACTTTGGCCTCATCATCATCATCTGCATAAATCTTTACTTGGATTTTTTTATTCCAATCATCCTTAATAACTTGTAGAGTTTCCAACTTATGTGTGCCTAACAATTAGAGAACAAAATCAATAATAATAACAAAAAAAAATTAAAAGTGGAATATTCATTCTCCAAATTCCTCTAGTGTTTTAACAAAATTAATGTGTTCCACTATCAACTCCATGTTAAACAAGATAATATTCTTACATTTTTTCAATGAAGCTAACATATTCATCACCCAAGATGGTTGCATTTACAAATTCTTCAACTCCCATCATTTTCAAATACTTCAGCTACCTTAGGTATAGTCTACAAATTTCCTCTTCATTTCTTAGATTGTTCGTGTATTCCACCAACTTATCTTCTAATGCACAAGATTCTTCATGTTTCTTATATCTTGCAACAAGAATTTCATCCATTTTAGCTTAGAAATTTCCAACCCATTTATCAAAAATGTGGCCCTACTTCTTCAACCTAGTGAGTTCATCAACCTTCTTTCTACTTATTAGTACTGGTACTTTAGTCAAGGATGAATTTTATGAGATGGGATAAACAAGATCTATTATGAATTTCTTCATCTTCTCAATCTAAGCCTTCAACTCATCCTTCACTTTCTTATCCTTCTCCATTCTAAACTTGGCTAAGATGGCCACTAGATCAAGTAGCAACATCTACTAGTTACAGGTCTGTTGGAAAATATGCCTCAATTTAGTGGCTTGGACCTCTAAGAGAGGCTTGATGAATTTACACCCTTATCACTTTACCATGGTGTTCTCATTTGGTCAGCTTGACCCTTTGGTAACTAACACTTAGACTGATCGAGACTTTGAGGGTTGTCACAACGACGGGCCAATGGGCGTGGAGTTGGCGGATTGTTTGTTGGCCTCGACTTTATCGGTAGAGCAGTTATCTATCGACAAAAGGAAATTCTTTATCTCTCCAATGTGTCAAAGCCTTGCATCAAAGGATCCTATCAGCTTCATCCGACGATGCTAACTGCTTTCCACGAAATTTGAAGGAAAATATCGTTGTTAACCTTTTCATTGAGTGGAATTGCCTGTGCACATGACGTGTGATGACTTGTCAAAGTGGTGAGCGCAACGAAGAGATTGTGGGCCTCGAGTTGCTTTATGCAAAATTTTTGTCTAGCCATGGACACTTGTCTACACCTCAAGAGTTCCCTAGGGAATCTAGTGGATGCTGCTAGAGATTCCCCGAAGGAGTTGCAGTGGCCTCCACATAGGCCAAGTAGAGTGTGTGAGTGGTGGACACGTGGTAGCCTCAAAAGCTCGTTTTGAGTGGGCTCATGGAAAACTTGGTGTTTCCTTCCTGGATGCACTGAAACCTCATGAGTAGCGGACACGTGGCTTGTGGGACCTAATAGAGCTAGTGGTCGATGTTTTGGCGATAGTAGAATATTGTCGGCTCAAAATGTGATGCAATAGTTAGCGATAGCGAAGGGATCTTAGACCACAGGGTTTGTTGACTGATCACTCCTTGGTTAGGCAGTGGAACGAATAGTAGTGTGACATGTGGTGATTACTCATCAATTTTTTTTGCACCATTGTTGCAAAACAACATTTATTGCTAGAAGTTGGATTGGTGAAAAGCGAATTATTATGCAGTCTCTTATGATTGGATTTGGCGATTGGCAAAGCCCAAATTATATTTTCTATGCAACAAATTTATTGTGGGGGTGGCTCGATGTAGGATTGTAGGTGGATCTAATCTGAGATTGATTTGGTGTGTCAGTGAAGGACTAAATTTAATGCACCCTAATTGGTGGTTGTATAGAGACTTGTAATAGTTGGTCTTGACTAGTAGTCATGAGATAGATTTATAGAAGAGTAGTAGAATACTGAAAAAGAGGTGTTGATGAGTTTTTGTATTCATTGTATACCATAATAGCATTATAATAGTGAGTGCATGAAAACTCAAGTGCTACTGTGAGCTAACTATCAAAGAGTGAGGACTGTAACTTTGTATGTAATCATTTGCTTACTGTAATACAAAGTGTCTTTCTTTTGGTGTGGTGGGTTTTTTCCCGAAAGGATTTTCCAATGTAAATCAGGTGTTATCTTTGTAATAATTTTATTTATGTTACTCTGAATGTGTTCATCTTAAGTGTTTTAATGTTTTCAAAATAGTCTTTGCACGTCTCCTCTATGGTTTTAGCATTAGGAAAGTGTTTATGCACCTTTTCTTTCCCTTAAAAGTGGTATCAGAGCTTGGCCAGTTGTGTTATCCTTGTTAGTAGGGCTGGTTTCTTATGCTAATATTGTTGCAGTGGGATTATTGCAAAGTTAGAACTTAGTTCTATCTATGACGATGAGTACATTAGGAAGAGTTGATATTGATAAATTCAATGGTGGCAACTTTGAGTTGTGGAAACTCAAAGTGGAAGACCTATTAGTGGATAGAGACCTTTGGGTAGTAGTGTTTGGAACTATGTCACAAGGTATGAAGCAAGAAGAATGGGACCTCACAAATAGAAAGGTGAGAGGTTTGATAAGAATTTTTCTGACTCATTCTACACTCCTGAATGTCCATGAGGAGAAGTCTGCAGCTTCATTATGGAAGAAGCTTGGCGATATTTATCATGGAAAGTCTCTGGTAAATAAGTTATTCTTGAGGAAGAAGTTGTACTCCTTGAATATGGAAGAAGGTGCATCTGTTGAAGACCATATGAACTCGTTTAATATGACTGTTGCTCAGTTGGCATTTGTGGGTGTAAACATAGAGGAGGAGGATCGTTGCATGATCATGTTATGTTCATTACTTGACACTTGGGATCATTTGGTGATGGCTATTGGAAGTATGACTGCTACTTTCAAGATGGAAGATGTGGTCACTTTGCGATTGTTTGAAGAGATGCAAAAGAAGTCTTGTAATATGGCCAAAGAGGCCCTTGTTGTTTGAGGTAGATCGAAGGAGTAAGGAAAGAAGAAGGATAGGAAGTCCAAATCTAAATCTATAGGAGATCAAAGTCTCTTGGTAAAAATTCCAAGGTGAAATGCTGGAATTGTGGGCAACCTGGTCATATCCGAAAGGATTGTAAGGAGAAAAATAAGAAGAAGTGTAACTCTTCAGACTATGACTCTTTAGAATGATGCAAATTCCTTCATTGCAGCCTTGGCAACTCAAGTATCAAATGATGTTTGGCTGGTTGACTCGGGTGCATCCTTTCATTCACATGACATCTCATAAAGAATGCTCACTAAGTATGAGAATTATGATGGTGGAAAGGTGTACCTGGTGAGTGATTCAACATTGGAGATTGTTGGTCGAGGTAGAGTCAAGATACAGTTCCCTGATGGTAGAATCAAAGGGATTGGTGGCATACTACACATACTAGGTCTGGCTCGTAACTTACTTTTTGTCAGTAAGTTGAATGATGCTAGTGTAGAAGTTTCTTTCTCAAGCAAAGGATGTAAGATGGCTAGAGGTCCAATGATGTTGTCTAAGGGTGTACATACTGGCACTATGTAGAAGCTGGATGCATGTCCTATTCAATGTAACAACATCTCTATAAATTCATGCAAAGCTACTCCTGTAGAGAAGGATGAAGATGATTCTTTGGCTGCAAATGCGATGGAGGTAAAAATCCTAGCAAAGAAGACCATGTTGTAGCATCATAGACTCAGTCATATAGGTGAGAAAGGTTTAAAAACCTTGAAAAATAAAATCTTATTGAAGGGCTTGTAGATTGTAATGTTGAGTTCGATTTCTGTGAACACTGCATTTATGGAAAACAACATGTTTCTTTTTCCTCGAGTTCTCATAAATCTTCTGGTGTATTGGACTATGTTCATTCTGATGTGTTTGGTCTAGTTAATGTTCCTTTGTTATTGAAGTCTAGATATTATGTTTATTTTATTGATGACTACTCAAGAAGGGCATTTATATACTTTCTTAAAAGTGAATCATAAGTGTTAAGTCATTTTAAAGAGTTTAAAAACTTGGTAGAGAATCAGACTGGAAGGAAAATAAAATGTTTGATGACAGATAATGGTGGTGAGTTTTATTCTACAGATTTTGATAGATACTGTAAAGACCATGGGATTAAAAGGCATAAAAGTACACATTATACTCGACAAAAGAATGGAGTTGTTGAAAGGTTAAACAGGATGCTGATGGAAAAGGCAAGGAGTATGTTGAGCAGTGTTGGTTTGGAGCAGAATTTGTAGACTGAGGTTGTGGATACAACATGTTACCTAGTAAATCATTCTCCTTGCTCTGCTCTTGTTGATATGATACCTTTGGAAGCATGGTCTAGTAAGAAGCCCTCTTTGAGACATGTTCATGTCTTTGGCTATGAGGCATATGCATATGTGCCAAATGAGAAAATATCTAAGCTAGAGAACAAGGCTATTAAATGTATCTTCATCAGCTATGATGTTGGTGTGAAGGGATACAAGCTTTGGAACCTCGTCACTGAGAAGGTTCTATACAATAGAAGTGTAATATTTCATGAGCTAAAACCTTCTATAGTTGATCCACAACTAGAGACAAATCAAAGAGAAAATAAGAATGATGTAGTTGAGATTCCCCAAACCCTAGAAAAGGGAGAATTGCATGGTGTACCTAAAATTGAGGAGAGCTCTAGTATCTCTGAGAGTTCTGAAGATGAAGAACCACAACCTCAGCCAATGAGAAGGTCTACACATCAAAAACAACAACCTGATAGGTATGGTTTCTCCATTTTGGATTCAAACTATGCCTATGCTTTAATTACTAGCACTGAGGAGCCTAGGACTATTAAAGAGGCAATTAATATGCCCAATGAAAATTCCTAGTTGTAAGCCATGAATGAAGAAATGGAATCATTGGAAAAAAATGAAACTTGGGATTTGGTACCTTTGCCTAAAGGAAGAAAGTTTGTTGGTTGTAAATTGGTATTTAAGAAGAAAATTGGTCTTGAGGGTAGTGCTAAGAAGTATAAATCAAGGTTGGTTGCAAAGGGGTATTCCCAGGTAGAGGGAATTGATTATGGTGAAAAAATTCCCCTGTAGCTAAGCTGACATCTATCAGATTTTGTTGTCACTTGTAGCTGCATATGACTTAGAGATTGAGCAGATGAATGTAAAAACAATATTTCTCCATGGTGAGTTGGAAGAATAAATTTACATGTCCCAACCTAAGCACTTCATTGAAAAAGGTAAATAAATCTTGGTCTGGAATTTTAAGAAATATTTGTATGGTCTAAAGCAATATCCTAGAATGTGGTACCAAAATTTTCACACCTTTGTGTTGTCTATGGGATTTGTGAGATCAAAATTTGATCATTGTGTGTATTATAAAATTGAAAATGATCATGTGCTTATTATTACCCTATACATGGATGATATGTTGTTCATATGAAATAGTAAGTCTATGATTTCTGATCTTAAATCTTAGTTATTTGCAAAGTTTAAAATGAAAGATCTGGGTGCAACAAAGTATATTCTAGGGATGGAGATAACCAGGGACAAAAATGGCAGAAAGCTTTGGGTTAGCCAAAGTAAGTACATCAACACTATTTTGGAGAGATTTGATATGAGTGATTACAAGAAGCTAGTTGTTTCAGTTATCTAGGGAATGAAACTATCTGTTGAAGACTGTGCAAAATTATCTATTGAGATGGAGGACATGACTAGAGTACCTTATGCAAGTGTTGTTGGCATTTTAACGTATGTGATGGTCTGTACAAGGCCAACCATTTCCCAAGCAGTGGGAGTACCCAACCAATTTATGGAAAATCCAAGAAGGGTGCATTGGGATGTTGTAAATGGGTATTTAGATATTTGAGAGGTACTTAGAATGTGCTCTTTGTTACCATGGAAATTTGGTTGCATCACAAAGAACTCTCAACTTTCAAGGGTATGTGCACTTTGATTAGGCAGGGGACATTGATAGCAGAAGATCCACCAGTGGATATACATTCATGTTAAATGGAGGTGCAATCAGTTGGATGAGCAAGCGATAGGCTATAGTTGCTTTGTCCATGACAGAGGCAAGGTACATGGAAGCAACTCACACCTGCAAAGAAGTTGTTTGGCTCACCCGCTTATCTTCTGATATTGGTTTTAATGTAGGGTAGATAACTATTTTTTGTGATATTCAGAGTGCCATTTGTTTGGCAAAAAATCCAAATTTCCATGCCAAGACGAAGCATATCGATGTGCAGTATCACTTCGTGAGAGATATGGTGGAGGATGGAAAGGTCTCTTTAGAGAAGGTGGATACTTTGAAGAATGTTGCTGATGCATTGACAAAGCCAGTAAGCACAAATAAGTTCAGATGGTGTTCAAGTTAGATGGGCCTTGCGGCCTATGATGGTAAATAAATTCAAATTCTGGAGGAAGCTAGTAAGTCTTTGTCAAGTGGGAGCTTGTTGGAAAATATGCCTCAATTTACTGGCTTGAACCTCTAAGAGAGGCTTGATGAATTTATGCCCTTATCACTTTACCATGGTGTTCTCATTTGGTCGGCTTGACCCTTTGGTCAGTGATACTTAGTCTAATCACAGAGACTCTAAGGGTTGTCACAATGATGGGCCAACGAGCATGGAGTTGGCAGATTGTATGTTGGCCTTAGCTTTATCGGTAGAATAGTCATCTATCGATGGAAGGAAATGATTTGTCTCACCGATGTGTCGATGCCTTGCATCAATGAATACTATCAGCTTCATTCGATGATGTTGGCTACTTTTCATGGCATCCGAAGGCAAGTACCATTGTTAACCTCTTCGCCGAATGGAATTATCGATGTGCATGATGCGTGGTGGCTTGACAAAGTGGTGAGCGCAGTAAAGAGATTGTGGGCCCCGAGTTGCTTTATGTGAATTTTTTGTTAAGTCGTGGACATGTTTTTGTGCCTTGGGAGTTCCTTGGGGAATCTAGTAGATTCTGCTAGAGATTCCCCGAAGGAGCTCCAATAGCCTCCACATAGGCCAAGTGGAGTGTGCAAGCAGTGCACACATGGCAACCTCAGAAGCTCGTTCTGGGCAGGCTCATGGGAATCTTGGTGTTTCCCTTCTGGATGCCCCAAAACCTCCTGAGTGGCGAACATGTGGCTTATGGGACTCGATAGAGTTGGTGGTTAGTGTTTTATCAATAGCGGACTATTGCTGGCTTGGAATGTGATGCAATAGTTAGCGATAGCGAAGGGATCTCAAACCACAGGGTTTGTTGACCGATCACTCCTCATTCAAGTGGTGGAATGAATATCAGTGCAAAACATGGTGATTTATGATCAGTTGTTTTGCACCATTATTGCAAAAAAATATTTATTGTCAAGAGCTAGATTTGTGAAAAGTGAATTATTATGCAATCTCTTGTGATCGGATGTTGGTGATTGGCAGATCCTGAATTGTATTTCTCTGCAACAAATTTATTGGAAGGGTGGCTCGATGCAGGATTGTAGGTGGATCCGATCTGAGATTTCTTTGGCGTGTTAGTGAAGGAATGAATTTAATGCACCCTAATTGGTGGTTATATAGAGACTTGTAATAGTCGGTCTTGACTAGTAGTCATGAGATAGATTTGTAGAAAAGCAGTAGAATAATGAAAAAGAGAAGTTGATGAGTTTTTGTATTCATTGTATGCCGTAATAGCATTGTAACAGTGAGTGCATGAAAAATCAAGTGTTGCTATGAGATAACTATCAAAGAGTGAGGACTGTAACTTTGCACGTAATCATCTGCTTACTATAATACAAAGTGTCTTTCTTTTGGTGTGGTGGTTTTTTTCCAAAAAGGGTTTTCCCACGTAAATCGGGTGTTATCTCTATAATCATTTTATTTATGTTACTCTTGTTACCCTAAATGTGTTCATCTTAAGTGTTTTAATGTTTTAAAACTGGTCTTTGCAGGTCTCCTCTATGGTTTTAGTGTTAGGAAAGCATTTCCACACCTTTTCTTTTCCTTATAGTCTTCTTACCCAAGTTAACCATTGTCATTCGCTAATCTAATTATTGAAGCTCATGATCATCCTTATTAGCTACTGGTATGGAATTTTTTTCCACCAATTTTCCTACCTCATTCATTTGAGTTGAGCGTATGGTCCTTGACTTCTTCTTTGGCTTCGTTTTTTTTTTTCATCATCTCTTCCCAACTCAAAGGTTGTGACACTACTTGTCTCTTTTCCAAGTTCAATTTCAAAAAAGTAGGATCTCTTGTAGCCATTTTCGTCTAATTTTCCTAATGAGGAGTATCTTCTATCCCTTTCTCTTGTTCATTCTATTGTGGTTGAACCTTTTTTTATTCAACCTTTTCCCTCTCAACTGCCTCCTTTTCTTGGTCGCCCTATTGTTGGTGAAATTTTTCTTTTTCAACTTTATATTGAGCTTCATCTTCCTTGGCCTTTTGAAGAGATTCTTTTCTTTTAGCACTTTCAAAAATGTATTTATGTTCAGCCTTAGTAAGGACATGATTTGCATTCTCTTCTTAATCATTTCCTTTGTCCAAACCTATGCCATCTTCTCCATTGTCTTCTTCATCTTTCTCCTTTTCCTCTTCTTCAATAGGGGTCTCTTTAGAATCTAAAGGTAGGGGAGATTATGTAACATAAATAATTGGAGCTCTTTCTTCCTCTTTATTAGCCGCCTCAGTTTTTTGTGAAGGAGCAACAAAAGTTCCCTCCATATTAGTTTCATTTCTTAGATAAATTATGGCCATCAGTTGCACCCCAATCCCTAGAATAACTCCTATAGATGCAACCATATATGTCACTGAGGCCTTCTGGAATGCCTCTATCACCTTTTCCATTGTCATATCCTCTTCTTCAACTACCTACTATAAAGTATTCTTTTTGAGAATTTTATATTATTTGCATGGAGGAGGAGAAGAGGATGTTTTTCCTTTCACATATTTCCTTTTCCTACCCACTTTCTCTTCAGACTCATTAAGGTGACCATCAATCCATCTCAAGATCCTTTCCACTACCATTGTGGTGACTTGATCAATATTGTACTCTTCTTTGTCCATCCCATTGGTGGGATCTAATGCTTTCATCCCCACTTGATCTTGATCATACTATGGGTTGAGATTCAGGTCATTATCAAACATTTCCTTGGGAATATCTTCCTTGATTTTTAAGGCTCACATTTGACAAATTTTCAATCTTTCATACCTCCTCTTCCTCACCTTAGGTTCATCTTGCAAATCTACCAAAAAATATTCTATTTGTTGGCTCATTATGTTGGAAGAGGGATGCATGTAAATTATTCATCTTTCCCTTCAGATCAAAATCCTTTCTCGCAACATATAATTTCATATTTACTGCCTTCAACTCTTCAGTGGTGGATTTGGTAGCCACACCTGATGGACACTGATAATAACTAAGGCTAGTGGGGTAATTTACTTCCCCAACCTTATGCTTGCAAGAAAACTTTATATTAAATTATTTCATCTATTTGGATAATTCAATCAAAATTAATCTATCAGTGCAATACCTTGGTAGAAAATAGGGAGCCCCATCAAACCCATACAAATGGATATATGTTGACTTGGGGTATTGAATAAACTAGTTTCCCCACTCACCTGCCAATTTCATTGCTTCTTTACTGAAGCGAAATCCTACATTACCTATGAATTGGGTAATTACTGCATAGAGGAAGGCATAACAATTTACTGTTTTAAAATAATTTTCTACTATTTTGAGCTCTAATTAGTCATAATACTCCCAATTTTTTTTGTGACTTGGTCCTTCTCTCATATGCCCCACAATATTTAGGCCTAGTAAATTCCCCAACCTTGCTACACAATATAAAACATATGAAGACATATAAAATTCCTTCGAGTCCTTCACTTTAGTGATCTTGTTGTGTATGGAATCTGAGACCATTTATCCCAAACCCAAATAGAATTCACCCCTTAGTATAACATCAATGAAGTGGAACATACACATCTCATACATATGTAAGATCTCCTCACCAAATGATTTTCTCAATAGTTTGATGATGTTCCCACTTCAAAGTGAAAATTAAATCTCCTAAATTTTGTGGGTAGATTAGCAATATATTTTTTCTCTACCTTGAACCACTTCTTGTTCATATATATTTTATGTGAACTCACATCATTTTCATACTATTGAATTTCATGCAATTTTGTTATGGTATTCAATCTAGGATATTGGGGAAGTCAAAAACCAACCTAATCATAGCTAAAGATAAGTCAATTATCTCATTCCCCCATGGATCAAGACACTTGCATTGCACTAGATTGTATGTTTCACCCGTTGCAAGAATGAATTATGGATATTAAATTTCGATCAAAAAGGAAGCAACATGGGACAGGCATGAAGTTGTTATCTTCATATCCCTAAAAGAGGTACCCTTTGAGAAAGTATATGACTTGAAAGTTTCCAAATCAATGTGTCCTAATGTTGTATCTATGATTTGCATTACTCTAGAGGTGAACTTGGAAATCACTGGAACCCCTAAAACTTATACTTGATGGTGTATGGGGATTGATCCACTTTAGTTAGTTTACCCCTTTTTTCTCTCTATTCCACCACCTCAACACCACGTTGTTCATCCAAATCAAACATTTATAAAATCTTAGAAAACAAAGAAAGGATTCATCAAAAACATATGAAAGACATTAGAAAACTCTACTCCTATTTCAAATTTACAACCATGCACCATCAAGAATTCAAACCCCGAGAGGACACCTTCAAAATATAGTGAACTTCTTTCAATGTCAAGAATCAAGTCCGAGATCAAAACTTAGATTATGAAAGGTTGTAAAGTATTCCAATTGGAACTCTAAAATCTAATGAGACTATACATGATTTAGATGGAAATCAAGATAAAAATAGACTTCGGACTTGGCTCCTTCAAATGAGACTGATAGGGATTCAATATTTTGATAGGTCCTATAATGTTTAGATATTGGGGCTAGAATCAACCTTGGAACTCAAACCTTTTGTTTTCAAGTCTGATCGAAACTAGAAGTCTCGATCAAAATAACTAAAAGGGGAAATTGATTTTTGTGAAAGTTTAAAGGAATTAATGCATTGAGAAAATTGAAAGTCAGAATCGGGAAATGAATTTGGACTTGAGCCTTTGATTTGAGTCTAATCAGAACCAGAAGTTCTAAATGGACCAAAAATTAAAATTATCTTCAAGATTATGAAAACTTGAAGGGTCATACACTAGTTTGCATCTGTTAGAATTGGCTATGGATGCCAAGATCTATGGACCAAATAGAAAGCACAAGAAAAGAGAAAATACTGTGACAAGAATAAATTGTATTCAATGTCAATATGATATGATTCAATGTACAAATGTAGTAGAGACCCCTTGGTTAAATAGCCAAGGTGAGAACATAGGAGTGCATAAGATTATGACAAGTGTCATAATCTTATGACATGAGACAACAATGAAAAGCTATCACTCCACCTAAAGTGGAAAGGTGATAATGTGATAACCACCACAAATAGCGGATCTACCACAAAAGGTGGAAACCTAATCACATGATATGTCCATGAAAGGTGGAGGTGATAAAGCAATAAGAAGATAAGTCCACTAAAGGTGGAAATTATCCAACAACTCCTATGAGGTCCCTAAGTAAACTTAACTAAGGTGTAATTATGACCTAGGACAAGGTACAAAATATTTAATTACACCAACACCCCCTCTTAAGTGCAACTTAGGGAGAATGTACAAAAATAAAAACAATGCAAGATGGGTCCTGACAACTAGGCCATGTTAGGTACCCATGTACAAATGCAATGCAATCTCTCACAAACAGAGAAAAGGAGAAAACCCAGTGGGACAAAACTCCTCCCCAAAAGAGAGATGAAATACAATAATGAAATGCTTTCAATGATGCATGAGAAGGTAAAAACCCCATGTCAGGAAAAAGACCCCCCCATAAGAGAGAATTAGAAGAGAGACAAGGCAGGCCCCCCTCACTGTTGAGTCTCCTACAATGATGGTAGAAGCTCGACATTGAATGTTGAATATGATCCAATTTCGCTGAACAACTTTCCTCCCCTTAGGAAGAAACAAAACCAAGAATGTATGCAGGATGTATGATGTCTCTGAATGATGCTCAAGTGTCTCCATGTCAATGCCAAAAGAGGACACACTCCAAATAGGTGTTCTAGGCCACACTGCTGAAGAGGACAATCCAACATCTAGTAGAGAAGAATGTAGAACATGATCCAAAGAGAAAGATATCCCCTCTAAAGACAAAGAATCCTCCTCCACATGTTGTCCAAAAGTATCCACACTCATGTCAAACTACAAAGAATGATGATGTAGAGAATGAACAAGAGGGCCAGAGTGTTCCATCGCAACAACTGAAGAAGGAGCATCTTCATCAAAGAGAAGATGAATGCCATCAATGATGTCCCCCAAATCTGCAAGATGAGACTCCACAAACAAGACTGAAATACCTGTCAAGAATCCATCCAAAGTAGCCATACCTGGAAGACAATGTATATCCTGGTGCACTGAATCACAAGGAACCCAAACTATGGAATCACAAGCATCATCAAATACAATAGTAGATGGAGGAGATGAAATGCATGGCTCAAGTACTAGATCTAATGTGAGAACTCCCAAGTTCAAGTAGCCAAATGTCTCCTCTGAATCATGGTTCGCACTAAAAGTGTGATCAACAACCGAAGGAACAATGTAACCATCAGAAGCAAAATCTGCAAAGGTATACAACCAAGATGAATGATCAATCACCCCATTAGCAATGATCTCTCTACTCTCCAAGTCTTGAATGATGACTGAATCAGGTGTGAACTCCATAGTTCTCCCATCTCCACCATGTGTAATCTAATATATGGAAAGAATATTGTTCGTCAAATGAGGAACACACAAAAAATCCTGGAATGTGTTCTGAAAACTAATAGATCCCTTCCCTGTTACACTCATGTGTGTATTGTTTCCCATCAATATAGGAGACATAGAACAAGGCTGAAATGAAGAGAAGATAGATTGTGAAGATGCCATATGATGTGATGCTCCTGAATCTAGAAGCCATCTACTTGATCTTGGACTTGAATAAGCACAAAGAGATTGACCTTTATTTCTTGATGTAGATGCCAAATGAACTTTTCCCTTAGACTGTTTTGAAGAAGAAGGAGAAGAAGGTGATTCAGACATTCTAGAAGGTAAATCAATCCGATTTCTTTTGAGAAGATTTTTCAGCTCATCAATATCCTTCTTATAACAATAATGTTCTTCATGTCCATCCTTCTTGCAATATGCACAAAAGGACCTCTCCTTCTTAGATGATTTCTCTTTTGAAAATAATTTTTTATGTTCTTCTGTGGATTGTGTGTTCTTTTTAGGCTTGTTCTTTTTCTTTACTTTGACACTTGAAGACTTCTCATCTTTTGCAACCAAGGCATGTGATTTTCAAGACTTCAAAGTACCCATTTGGATAAGCTTATTTTTCTCTCGAATCAAAAGATCCGTGAGAGCCTCAAAAGATGGTGGTATGAAGTTGCTACTTGTCAATTGTTGAGTTTGAAAACTTGAAACAAAGGCTGCATACTCAGCTGGAAGTTTGTCCAACAAGTTAAAGACCAATTGATCATCTTATTTCTCAATACCACAATCTTTTAGTTGTGCTCTTAGCTCATTTGCTTTAGTGACATAATCTTGAATAGTGTCAAAATTCTTAGGATCAAGGCTTAGGAGATCATTTTCAAGTTTGTATCCCTTAACCTTATCAACCTTGCCATACAAAGTAGCAAGCTTATCCCAAGCTTCATTGGCTGAAGTACATTTATCAACATGAAAAATGAGATCATCTGAAATGAACTTTCTAAGTGTACCCAATGCCATAGAATTTTTATTGAGCCAATCCATATATGAAGATGGATTTGCCTTAGGATCCGTAGGTGTAGTTATGGTTCCATCAATGTAGTAAATTAAACCTTTTTCCATTAGTTTACTCCATGCACGTACTTTCCATGTAGCATAATTATGTGCAGTTAAGAGTAGAACTTTAGATGAACCCATGATGGAATGCAAGAGCACAAAATAGGCACAATCACACAAAAGACACCCCCCAAAATTCACTCAATCAAAGAACCCCCCAAGAAATATCTGATTTGGCACTTTATACTTAGTGTGTTTGCAATTGCCACTGCCAAAAACAACAAAGTGGACTTTGATTTTGGTACATGCAAATTGCCAAAATAGGCCACAGATTCAAGTACAATTTCTAGTACAAAATGAGATCAATCTGATCATACCAATGAGAAGTACACAAAAAATAATTAACTTTAAAAAAAAATGACACTCAAAAATGTTACCGTAGGAGCAATTTATGAGCTCCCAAAGTTCCCAAAATGAGGATGAAGCAGTAACACTTGTGAGAATCTGAAATTTATGGAAAAACTAGAAGAAAAAACCAAAAACTAATTGCACCATTACGAAAAGCACGAAAAATTAGCCCAAATAAAAAAAAATTACTCAAAAAGAGGAGCCAAAATGAGTGAGATATGAGCCTCCAAAGTTGGACTGCAAAATCAAAAAGCTCAACCATGAAGGGGAAAAAGTTTTCAAATGAGCACCGGCGTCATGCTGACGCAATGATGATGTCTTCAACTCATTGGATTAAATTTAACAGCCTATGTCCCATCACTGGAAAACTCGACCTATGCTGGAATCTTCGAAATATTCACTTTTTATGTCGGGAATCGTCGCTAGAATCTTTCCCCGATTTTTGTCAGGTTTCGTGTTGAGTCTATCAGTATTTATTGAACCGGTGCCAGAATGTGATGTTTGCATTGGAGTTTAGAAGACTGTTGGCCAATTTTTTTTGAACCACCAATTGAGAACCTCGGTAATTTGTCGGTCTGCAGACTAAGGAGACGCGTAGTACCCTGCGTATGTACGCAGGGTACGGTATACTACACAGACTTTAAAATCCCAAATTTTTGTTTTTTTTTTCAAATCAAAAAAAAAATTAATAGAAATTTATTTTATTTTAAAAAAAAAAATTCAAAAAGTTTCCAAAAAAAAATCATACCGTCGCAATAATGGTGACTTGGGGGTCGTACGGCTCTCCGCGCAAATTTGTTTTGCCTCACCAGATGACTTGCTCCAATTTGGATGATTGGACAGTCGATCTTAGGGTTTTTGGCCCTTCTGGACGTGATGGTAGGGTCGGATTTGACTTAAAATGCTCTAGAAATGCAGCTACCTTCTAGATTTGGCAACCACAATGCAGCTTCAAACCCTCATAGATTTGGCCTCGTATGTCCGATTTGGATGAAACAAAAGGAAAATTTGACTTTCTCAAACCTTTCAGACACAATGGTGAGCTTATATTTGCACCAACAAGTTCAGATATAAACCTGCAATAAAGAGCCAAAAATGGAAGTTCCCCAAATCTGGTATCTCTCCTCAGAAAAAAAACTCTCCAATGGCACCCAACCCGCTCTAATACCATGTTAGAATTGGCTATGGATGCCAAGATCTATGGAAAAAATAGAAAGCACAAGAAAAGAGAAAATAATGTGACAAGAATAAACTGTATTCAATGTCAATATGATATGATTCAATGTACAAATGTAGTAGAGACCCCTTGGTTAAATAGCCAAGGTGAGAACATAGGAGTGCATAAGATTATGAAAAGTGTCATAATCTTATGACATGAGACAACAATGAAAAGCTATCACTCCACTTAAAGTGGAAAGGTGATAATTTGATAACCACCACAAATAGTGGATCTACCACAAAAGGTGGAAACCTAATCACATGATATGTCCATGAAAGGTGGAGGTGATAAAGTAATAAGAAGATAAGTCCACTAAAGGTGGAAATTCTCCAACAACTCCTATATGGTCCCTAAGTAAACTTAACTAAAGTGTAATTATGACCTAGGACAAGGTACAAAACATTTAATTACACCAACAACATCAAAAATTAGAATGGGGAATGTACATTGGACTTATCCCATTAGTAAAATTGCTCCTCAAATTCTATACTTTCACAAGGACAAAAATAAAAACACCCATAGGTTCTAGGATTGAGAAATGACAACTAACATGGACTCTCCAATGTAGGGTATATTTGGAACTAGAAGTTTCGATCAACCAAGAGAAAAAATGTGCTAAGTAAAGGGTCGTATTTCAGAAGTAGAGCTAAATATAGGATTTGGACCATTTTGAAAAGGTGGGTACAAGAATTGAAACTCTATGAGACTAAAAATTTAATCATTAAGGTTTTGGCCAAGCAACTAGTATGGAAACCCTAAAACCTAGGGCATGGTGAGAAAAACAAAACCCACAAAAAGAACCAAAATGAAAACACTGACAAAAAAACAAAAAAAATGTGAAACGAGAACATGAAAATAAGAGGGCACAAATGGCTTAAAATGAAAATGAAAAAGGACGAAAGAAAAATAATGAAACAAAAACATAATACCAAGAAAAGATGTGGAATGAGCAACAAAAAAAAAAAAAAAATGAAAGAAAAGAAAAGAAAACTAAATAAAACCCTAGCTCAAATGACAAATAGGTGACTTGAGCCAACAAGCACTTGATCACCCAAATCTCAAATGATCCAACAATTCCTCATAGCTCAAACTTTTCCACAAAGGAATGCAATTGTGACCAAATTCATGAGAGAAACCTTCTTATATACCTATCTCACACATGCAAACAAGTATACAATTAATGTGTTAGATGGGCAAAAAGTCAATATCGGGATGGACCCAAGAAGCTAGACCCTTATTGGAAAAGTCAAGTTAATATTCACATTCCTGAATGGAGCAAAGATAGGAAAAGACACAAGATGAGGGGGATCAAACAATGAAATTGGACCCAAACTCTAGAAGAAATTTTTTGCCTGATTTTGATTTTTGATTCTGAAAAACAAACAAAAAGTGTGGGATTAGAAAATGAATCGGACTTGGACTCTAGAAGAAAAAGACTGTGTCCAATTTTGATTTTTGATTCAAAAAATAAACAATGCGGGATCGGGAAATGAAATCAAACTTGTACTCTAGAAGAAAAATTCCATGTTTGATTTTGATTTCTGATTTTGACGAGCACAATAAGTATGGGATTAGAAAACAAAATCAGACTTTAACCTTTTAAAAAAAAAGGTGAAAGTATTTTTTGGGATTCGAAACCCGCCAGGGACCAAAGAAAGAAAGCAAGAACCTGAGATAGAAAAAAAATCTTAGGGAAAAAAAGAAGCCAAAGAGACATAAAACATAAGGAAACGACGAAAAGACACCAAGAAAAAGAGGGGGACCCATCTTGAGAAAAAAAAATGGGGTGGTTATGTAGGGCCTAGTAGTAATATAGGGTGGTTAAAATTAATGTGTATAATCCTCCACCTCAAACTATTTTTTTTCTAGATCTCAATATCATATTCCATAATCTTAATGATATAGATTACTCTTTTCTCATTTATCTCCCTATGGAGGATGTAATGCCTCATGACAAAGTGGATTCAAGATTCTTAAATTTTTTATGGCAAATGAAGTTCCTAAGTTTTCAAGGAACTTCATAATATTATATACTTTCTTCTCTATAAGTATGTACCTTTCTTCATAGCCATGAGGTTAGTACTCATGGATACTTCTAGGTTCTCATCCCTATTTGCACCCTGAAAGATGAGAGAAATAACTATACCTAAAATTTATAGTGTATACATAAAAAATGGAGTCCTTTGAGAAATTTAGTTGGGATAAAACTAGAAAATCCATTACATACTTCTTGATGAGACAAAAACACTCTTTCTTTTTAAGCTCACTAGAAGTTTGCATCCATTTCTATCAACGACTTGACAAACCTGATGACCTGAATGAAGTTAGAAAAAAATCCAATTTAACCTTTTTATAAAAATAATGAATTTTTATTTGTGTGAAAATTATAGGTAATATATGGTCTCTATGTAATCTAGCTCTCTTTCCATTTTATCCTTAGATACATCAAGTTACTATTTAAAATAGGAAAAAATGCATTTTTTGGTTAAGGAAAAGTGTAAAACTTGTATCATAAGCCTTCTCTTTAAATAAAAATAAGTCAAGAAAAAACACTAATGGTAAACCTTATGTGAAACTAAAAATACAATATGATTTAAATTGTTTAGGATTATATGCATGACTATAAGGTAGCCTTATGTAAAACCACAAAGGTAATGTCATGGCACATGTCTAGGAGCTACTTACAACACTATATAATTTCTATAACCTTTGTCACAAAAAATGGGTTAATTTATCCATAATTTGACAAAACACATGAATACATTCCCAATAGAAAATATAATATGTCTAGACAACTCATGCAATGGTGTCATATGTAACCTCTGTCATAATAAGCTTTCACAAATTGCCATAACCTATCATAATATTTTGTTAAAGCATGTCATAAGTAACATCCCTATCATAGAATACCTTGAATTTTAGTGTAATTTTTAAATGGTTCCTTACCAATGTTAATTTCATTCAATACCACTTATAATTAATATTACAAAGTGTACAAAGGAATAATCCACTTTACTTGTGTGTCTCATTTGACCTAGTCCATGGCCTATAAAAATACATACATGAAAAATATTTATATTTATATTTATCATTATAATAATTTTATTATAATAATGTTTCCAAATACTTCTAAGGTTAAGGATCATATAAGGAAGTCATAGTACAATAAATAAGTTTTTTCTCAACAATATTTAGCAATTTAATTCAATTTTTATGTTTTTTCATAAAAAATATTCTAGGAAGTAAATAAAATATGTTTCATAATATTTGTATATTTTTAGAAAGTTCAAAATTCATGACGAGCCTATTAATTTTTTTAAAAAATTAAAGATTGAATATATCATGAATTGGCAGGATCAAGTTCAAGTTAACTCGATCTAGTAGAATGGTAATCTATTGAAAGAATGTTTTTATAGAAACTATACTTTTAATGGAGGATTGCAGTTTTTATGGAAGTGGAGATGCATTAGAATGGTGGTATAAATATAAAATATATTATTTAAAAAATATAGGATAGAAAGTATATTTTTATGTATCTTTAAGAGGTGAATCTAATAAATGGTTTGCACTATTATAATTTAAGATTATTTATTCTTTTTATGAAATCGAACATGAATTATTACATAAATGATCTTAAAATAATATGAGGTGGAAGAGATAAGGATGATGAAGAAGAATAAGAATAAGAAAAAGGAGAAGGAGAAAGAGAAAGAGAAGGGGAAGTAGAAGGAAAAGAAGGGGGAGGAGAGGGTATATAGTTACATGAAATTTATATCTAAGGAAGGAAGATTCAATCCTTAAATTTTATGGATGTATTTGAAAGGAAAAGTTATTGCGTCTATAAACCTTAGAAGCAAGTATAATCTCATCAACATGGAATTAGCCAAGAAATTACATGTACAAGAAAATAGCATCAAGGATAGTCAAATATTGGGTATGGATATATTATCTTTGAATATTTAAAGCTCTCTATATGAAAATAATTTTTTGCATTCAAAATTTTATGCTTTGGATATGGATGGGCTAGGAATTGTTCTTGGTTACCATTTGTTAGAATATTTGGGAACAATAAACATCAATGTCAAAACGGATATATTATCTTTGAATATTTAAAGCTCTCTATATGAAATTAATTTTTTGCATTCAAAATTTTATGCTTTGGATATGGATGGGTTAGGAATTGTTCTTGGTTACCATTTGTTAGAATATTTGGGAACAATAAACATCATTGTCAAATTTTAATTTATAAAAATCTAGTACAAGAGGAAAAATTATATTAAATAGGATATAAACATAATGAATTCCAAGAAAAGTCAAAGAAAATAAATTTTAGGAATATCATGAAAATATTACCAATGAATTAAAGGATAATAAGGAGGAAAAATATGTTAAAAATTTAAAAGAAGAGACCAATAATTATATTCAATATACAATGAAAAAATTCAAAAAAATGATTAATTAAAGAAGGTTCCAAAAATAATGAAGGGATTGCTATATAGGAATCCAGATCATTATGAGAGGAGATGATCATGGAGGAATGATAATGAAAACAACATCAAGATCCTTCCCAAGTGGGTAATGCTTGTAGCCCTAGACTCACTCCAATTTGTCCAAACGCAAAACTTACTCAACATGGATCTAAAACACACAACACATTTTAATACTAACAAGGACTTGAATGAACAATCAACTTCTCCATATTTAATTTTATTCCAAATTAAATAGTTTTCAATCAAATTACAAATTAAATATAGTTTTATTTATTAAAACTATGAAATATTTCCTACTAACACAATCTAAGTTGTTTGGGACACACCATCCTTCCTTCCAACACTCATTCAATTGGGTCTTCTTGTCTTGGACAACATATGTACATTTACAAAATTGAGGATAATTATCACCTTCACAAACTAGTTACCTTATTTGCGTATGAGAATGAAAAACTTGGGTCTTCAATGCACATTTATTCTTAATCTAAATTTATGCCTATGCTAGCTCACACTAAAGTTCCAAGAAAAATTGGAATTGTTGAAATGTGAAATTACCAAAAATGACCAAAAACTTTGGTGTCCCTATTGGAGACAATACTCTTTAGCAACCCATGCAATCAAACTACTGCTTTGAAAAAAAAATTGTTATATGTGAAGCATCACTACACTTTTTGCATGGAATGAAATGAAACATTTTTGAAATCCTATCAACCATAACAAAAAAATTTATTACCTCTTCATGTTCATAGAAACCCCAAAATAAAACCCATACTAATATTTTCCTATGGTCTTTTTGGTATTGGTAATGGTTGGTATAACCATATATTTTTCCTCACTCCCTTGGAATATTGACAAATGCTACAACCTTGCATAGATTTATTTACATCTACACTCAACCTCGACCAATAATAACTCTCATTCAGTTGTGCAAAAAAAATTTCCACTCTAAAATGGCCACTCAAACCCCACTATCCTCATCACTAAGCCACAAGGTATACACAAACTCTTCCCTTTTAACAAAAAAACCTCTTGTACAAGATACTCTAGCCATGGAGTTCTATCCATTTCTACTAGATTCTGGCATCCCCCATGATCCTCTAAAATCAACATCATCTTCATGTAATTCTATCATTAAGTCAATACCAACAACATTTATTTGTATCTCATTAAAAAAAAAACACTTTAAACTTAATGCATTAGCTACTCAATTAGATCAACCACTTTTGTGCTTCAAAAACTGAATAAATTTTAAGAAACTCAACCCACTTTACATGTTTTTGACTTAATTTACCTTGGCTATTTATAAACTGCAATGTATGATGGTCAATATATAAAAAAAACTTATTTGGTAGTAAATAATGTCCTCCAATAAGTGTCCCACTTGCATCACAATCCACTTGGAACACTTTTCCAAAATCGGGTAGGACTAACAACAATTATTTCATGACTTTGGTCTTTTGACAATTTGAAACTACTCTCTACTACTCTTGTCCAATTTATTTTCCTATTATCCTTCATGTTTTCCATAATAGGAGCACTAATTCCACTAAAATTATAAATGAAATTCCTATTGAAGCTTGGTAATCCATGGAAGCTTCTCACTTCAAACATAATCTTTGGCAAAGGTCAATCCATGATTGCCTTTAATTTTTCAGGGTTCATTTTTAGTCTTCTTCCTAAAAAAAAAACCCTAAATATACTAGATCCTCATTCATGAAGCTACACTTCTTCAAATTCACCAAAAAAACTTCTTTCAACCTTTAAAAAAGAGCCCTAGTATGATGCAAATGCTCTTCTTTTGTTTTGATAAATATTAAAATATTAACCAAATACACAATAAAAAAACTTACCAAGATATGGTTTCAACACTTCTTTCATCAACCTCCTGAATGTTTAGGATCATTTTTCAAACCAAATAGAATCACCACCCATTCATATAAACCATAATTCATTTTGAAGGTCATTTTCCACTTGGCAACTTCTGGTAGTCTTATTTGATGTTACCCACTTTTAAAATCAATTTTGTTGAAGTATTTTGCTTCATTGGTACATGACGGTATCTTATTTATTTCTATGAAGTCCATACACATCCACCACTCTCCATCTTTCTTCAATGTCAAAAATAATAGAACAACACATGGACTTAAAATTTTCCCTAATTAGCCCCTTATCCTGCAATTCTTGAACTTGCCTATTTATTTCCATATTCTCCATATGTTTCTTTTTTTAGAAAACTTATACCAAGAATCAAATCCATACAATGACTTGTGCTACTCATTGGTGGAAATCCATTAGGAAACTCCATCAATATATCAACATATTCATCCAACATTCTCTAAAATTCCTTTGGCATCTCTCCATTTTCTTTCACTATCTCAACTATTGCAAGCTTCAAAACAAATGCGAAACTTGTTCTCCTCTTAAAATCTCTCAAAATTTTCTTTCTAGAAACAAAGCATACTTTGATTTTTTTTACTTCTTCTCTATCCTACAAAGGATTTGAATTATATAATTTCCCCTCTTTATTTATTTGGTATATGTTTGTTCTCCCATCATGAACAAGTTTCCTATAAAATTACCAAGGCCTCCCTAAGAGGATATGCCACACATCCATCAACATAAAATCACACATGATTTCATCCTTGTAGTTTCCAATATAAAAACTCACCAAATATTTACCCCACACCACCAATTGATGCTCTTTCTACAACCATGAAACTTGGTATCAATTGGGATGTTTTACCCAATATCAACTTCCACCCTCCTTAGATACACTATTATTCATACTAATGTTTTCCACTATTACTTTGCAACACTTTCCACCCACCTTGAATCTTGTTCAAAACAAATTTATCATTTGTATTGGTTCCACTCTATCCTTATCCAAATTTTAAAAAAATTCTTTGTCACACTAGGGACTCTCCATCTTTGGGATCCTCTGATGGTTTTGTGAATCCACACCTTCATTTTTAGCTTTTTCCACTTCAATTTTCACCTCTTTTCCTTTACCATTAAGCTATTGTATTTGTGGACATTCATATGCTCTATTCCCTACCTCTTCACATTGAAATCACATACTAGGGTAAGTGAAAATATAGGGGGCCAAAAAGGGGTCATAAGTGGCTAATTAATTTTGAAATTAGGAAATACTAACCTTGGATGAGAAATTGAGGGTAGTTACACTAAAAAAATTAAGTTGCAACAAGAAAATGTAGCAAGTGCTTTGAGTCTTCTTTCTAAACTACTATTTTTTTGAAAATGGTATAGAAATTAAGGGGTTCAAAAGAGGGAGCCACATAAATTGGTGTTATTTTTGTCAAAAAAAATAACATAGCGACTTTTTGTGGCTCCCTCAAAAGGTTAACTTTTTTTGGTATTTTTAAAATTGCTTTAGTGAGAAATTAGCTAACAACATGCAGTTTATGCCCGATTTTTTGATAAATTTTTAATGAATATTTGATTTTTTATTAATTTTCAAAGTGGACACATCCTAAAAAATTAGAATTTTGGGCATGCTACTCCTATAAATTTTGAAAAATAATTGAAAATCATTTTGTAAAATATTTGTATAATGGATTAAAAAATAATTTATTTGAAATTTCAATTAACGGTTGATTTATAACAAAAAAATACCAAACATTGGTTTTGCCAAAAAATGGACACACAAACAAAATAAATTAAATTTGAAATTCTTAACATTGTCAAAATGTGAAAAAAATTACATCATTAAATAGCTAAGAGAGAGCCTAAAATTACCTAGGTGCTCAATTTTTTCGACCTTGAAACACATGCAAACCTGATGGTTAGCACAAACACGATTAAGTGACATCTTGTAGAATATGCAAAAAACACATCTTTGGACATTGGGAAGGCACTCCAAGCCTTTGGGTTGGTAATCCAAAGAAAATACCAAGCCTAAGGCTTCGGGATTCCCAAAGTAAGAAATAACACGAGCACGTTATAACATGCTTGTGTTATTTCATGGTTTTGACATATATTTTTGCATTTATGCTCAAGAGTTGTCTAATAAAGACATAATGTGAGCATGTTATAATGCACGCATGTGATGTCTTGTTGTTTTGTTAAATTCTAGTCTATTAAATGTATGCATATGAATTTGTATGTATGTATGTATGTATGTACACATGTATGTATCTATGCTTTTATGTATGTATGTATGCATTAGTGTGTGTATTTGTATGTATGTATGTGTGTATTAGTTGTTGAACAGTTTGAATAACTGAGAGGGGGGGGTGAGCCAGTTATCTCAAAAACAATTTCCTTCTTTACTTAATTTGGAGCAATCATAAACCATTCATATCTTAATTAAAACAAACATGAACATGCAAGCACCAAAAAACACCATGAACAAAAAAAATTACATGGAAACCCAAGATGGAAAAACCACAAAGAATGCTAATTGTCAATTATAAAATATCGATTAAGGTGACACCGGTTAAGGTGAGTTTTACAAGGGCTCACTACCAGGTTGATCATTATAGGGCGGCTCACTATCCAATATAAAACAACTAATTATAAATAGTCTCACTGAAAAAAGTGAAGAATAATCTTTATCTATAGTAGATCTGGTTAAGAATCTTCTACACACCTTCCTTGTACAATCTTGTAATACAGATTGCTTCCTCCTGACACTTGCCATCACTTCCTTCTTTGATCATTTTTGCTTAATCATTCACACCCTTATCACTATTCACACATATCATAATGCTTCCATGCATCTATGTGTTCAATCAAAAGGATCTTGTCTATATGTATGCATGTATACCCATAGAACAAAATTAAGCTAGCCACATATATTTATAGTCTTATAAGTTAGCCAAACATCATTTGTGTTTAGATCACCACAAAACATGTTGACATAAATAAAAAATTTAAAAAATTTAATAAGGCTTGACACACTAGCACCAGGCCCAAAAGATAAGTCACACATAAGGGATCTTCTTACCACATTACACTAGGACCCATAAATAGGTCATACAGAAGATATAGCATTATTACCAAAAGATAGCTAACATTGAATTACATGAGATATATTCTAAATTTGATGGGAATGCCACAACCAAGACCAATCTTGATTAACATCAATTGATCGGAATGCCACAACGAAGACCAAATCATGATCAACATCAATTTTAGTACCAACAAGAGAAATGCAACTAGACATACCAAAACTTGTGGTAAGCTACATGAATGTCTAGATAACAAGGTTACCCAAAATAAGATTTAGATACATTAGCCTATAGAAAAAAATTTAGCCTTCAATATTATGCATTAATTTGCTTCCACATATGTCCCAAAAATTAGTACTTCTATTATCTAAATCAAGGATACCATCCATACTACGCAACATTACAAGATAGATCTTTTATGTATATCATCCAGATTACAACCATTCAGATCCTAGGTTTTGACATCAATGACAACAATGCCATATCAGCAACTTCTCAACAATCTCCCCCTTTGGTATTGATGGGAAAACAACAAAAAATCAAAAATATTAAAACTCCAAAAACTACAACTCCAAAGTTGCAAGCTCCAAAACTCCCATTTGTTCAGCAATTCAATTCTTCTTTTTATTTTTGTTTTTCTTTTCATTTTTCTCCCCCTTTTTACCATCAAAGGAAAAGGGCCAAAATTTGAACATTTAAAAACTCAAGTAAAAATAACACTTTTCACCTAAAATTGTTTCTTGTACCTTTCTCTCATAGTTGTAGAATCCTCTTCCAAGCTAGCACTACAAAATCCATCTTGGTACACATTCTATCTAGTGGATTCAACAACATAAATGAGGATGACTATTCCAGGCACTGTCATTCAAAATCTTCTGCATCAAAAATTATCCTAGAGAGATGATCCAACAAAACCTCAACAATTTATTTGACCAACTTCAAAGTTCTAACCACATCTTCCCTCTGTCTCTGAATAGTCAATAACTCGACTTGCAACTTTCCAAATTTTATTCTTTGTTTTCCATCTTTATCTTTGAATAAAGAAAACTCTTTCCAATATTATTCATCTCATATTCAATAGCTTCAATTCTACTTCTAAAATGATCAACAACTATAGCCCATCAAAGACAATACTTGTATATGCTTGATAGATCCTTAATGCATTTTCTTGTCTCACCAATTTGTTTGGATAAATTCTATTTAGATTTGACACATCTTCTCTCAATCATAGCTTTGAACTTATGTCCTTTAGGTCCTTCCAGCTATATTATTTCTTCAACTTATAATAGATCATCTCATAACAAGTTAGAAGCATCTGAAATAGTAATACCCTTCTTGAGCAGATAATCAACTAAGGAATCATAAGTTCTAAGCCTATCCATTGGAGGGCAGGCATGCCACATTTCACTTACCTTCTTCATGTCACCTTCATCTAACACTGACCGAATACCATCTAGATTGAAATATTTAGATCCAGGTAGAGATTCTTCTTCCTTATCCTTCTCTTTAGAGATGGTGATGGCATATTCTATGCTAACTTTCCTCCTTTAGGTTTGTGAGGGGAACCACCAATGACAACTTCCAACTCCTTCTTACTAGAGGAGGAACCCTCCTCAAAATGACTACTAGGAATAATGGTGGAAACTATCACACTGGAGCACATATCCCTCTGCAAGGATAAGAAATAGAATTTGCATGCACTTTCTTTATCCTCCATACATTCCAAATATCTATAAACTTTCTTTCTGACAGGGATGTCATACTTACACTTAACATTCTCTTTTTCTGGTAACGAACTCAAAAAGTAAAATATTAAACATAACTCTCAACCAAAGAAATTCTCACATTCTCAACTAGGTTTTCCATTACTAGGCTACACAAATCAAACTACTTGTTTTCCTTCACCATCATGTGTGCAAGATATACAACGATAGCTGAAGTGGAACCTTCATGATTTAAAAAATAGATTTTATAATTGATGTGGTAAGGAACATACCTTACTGCAGGATCAACAATTGTATTTATTAGTAGAGCTCGAGGGTCTTCGTCGATACCAGTGAGTTCCTCCACGTCTTTGTATTTCACCATTTTCTTCCCAGGGAGGTCACAAACATTGCACAAACCAGTAATACATTCAATGGCTTCCTTTATGATCAGATAGGGTTTTTCAAAATTATGCTTCCATCCTTGAATCAAATCAATAGGAACAAGATAGATTCTTTATTTGTCAACCAGAGCAATTCTCCCCATAAATCCATACCTAGAGAACTTACATTCTGCAGCTCGTCTATCTTCAACCCTAGTTCCATTTATTTCATCTTTCGATAATCAAACTCATCCAACTCTACTCCTTTTATCCTTAGGGGAATATCACCCCTGGATTCATTGCCAATCAACATGAATTCCATTACCATGCTCGACTTCTTCTTCTCCTTCTTTGAAAACTATGCAAAATGATTTAAAACTCCATGTTTTATTCTTAATTTCTCATAATGACTTCACCGCCAAAACATGTATCAATGACACCAACAATTTTACTTCACTTTTTAGTTAGCCAAATTATCCTCCATTATGCAACATCACTTGCATCCAACTTAATCATGCTAGAAACACATCAATCTTTCTTTGGAGAGGGGGAAACAACAAGATATATATTTTAAAAACTCCCCTTGAGCCAAGGGAATTGGCTCAATTACTGGTAGGGCATGTATCGGGATCCGATACCATGAAAGTGTTCTCCACACTTGTTTCCTTTTTCCTCCAAACCATGATCGTCTTCTTCTTATATTCATTTGACTCTGCAAATTTCCTTTTGTTTGCATACTTTTTCGAAGCAACATATCTACATGTGTTAACATAATGTTTGGGTTGACTACACTTGTAACATCTTTGTTGAGACTTAGCTAAGTGAACCCTAGGTCTACACTAATTAGTTTTGTGACCATAATCATAGCATAAATAGAAATAACCATGAAAGATATTTTTCATTCCATTCCTTCTTGCCAGATTAGATAATTCATTTCTATATTGACTTTCTTTGTGACCAAACTTGTGATAGTTAAAGCATTGAGTATTTTGTTCCATCTTTCTTCTACATTCTATAGCCTTATGTCCAAACTTTTTACATAGAAAACTATGGCCTTTTAATAATAAGTACCTTTGAGCATTTGGTTGCCTAATTGAAGGTATTTTTGTAGCTACATTAGGGTTCTAGACCTTGCTTGGTACAATTGATCTTGCCTCAACTTCCACTACATTGTCTTTACCCTTAGTGTTGAGATTTGAGTTTTCTCTAGTGAATCCAAGTCCTCCTTTATCCTTGTGAAATTTTTGTAGGGAAAAGATTTGATCCAAAATCATGCTACTTTCACATACTCTTGCTTTAGATTTCAACCTTCTCAAATCTTGATCTAACTTCTCATTTTCTTCTTTTCATTTGATGGTATCTTTGAGAATTTCTTCAGTCTTATTCTATACTTATATTTTTTGTTTGATGGTTTCTTTGAGATCTTCTTCTATCATTTTGTATTCATCAAATTGAATCTTTAGATTCACAACATTTTCCTTTGACTCCTTTATTTCCTCATTGACCTTTGTGTGTCTTGCTTTGAATTTCCATTTTTTCTCCCTTAGCTTTGAGATGCAAGAATTTTCCTCCTTGAGGTATTCTTTCAATTCTTCATTCTCAAATTTTGTACTTTCCATATCACTTAATATTGACTTTAGTTCTTCCTCAAAGTAATAATTTCCTACCATCTATTCAAACTGCCAAGATCTCCCTCAAGCGGTTAAGCTTTATTTGCAAGGGACCAAGCTCTTATACCAATTGTTCAATAGTTCAGATAACTAAGAGGGGGGGTGAATCAGTTATCCCAAAACAATTTTCCTTCTTTACTTAATTCAGAGAATTCATAAACTATTCATATATTAATTAAAACAAACATGAACATGCAAGCTCCAAACAACACCATGAACACCAAAAATTACATGGAAACCCAAGATGGTAAAAACCATAGAGAATGCTAATTCTCAATTATTAAACAAAAATTAAGGTGGGAATAGTTAAGGTGATTTTTACAAGGGCTCATTGCCAATTTGCACACTGTAGGGTGGATCACTACTAGGTGGCTCACTGCCTCATAAAAAAAACTGATTCCAAATAGTCTCACTAACAAAAGTGAAATGATGAAGTTGCATCTACATATGCATGAATTTATTTTTAGTTAAGATCACAATCTCTATTTGCAATAGATCCGATTAAGAGTATTCTACACACCTTCCATGCACAATCACTGCAATATAGATTGCTTCCTCCTGACACTTGTTGTCACTTCCTTCTTTGATCCTTGTCACTCAATCCTTCACACCCTTATCACTATTCACACATAACATATTTATTCCATGAATTTGTGTCTTCAATCAAAAGGATGTTCTCTATATATATGCATGTATACTTGTAGAACAAAATTAAGTCAACCACATCATATCTTCATAGTCTTCTAAGTCTGCCAAACATCATTTGAATTCACATCACCACAAAACATGTCGACATAAAGAAAAACATTAAAATATTCAATAAGGCTTTACACACTATCACCGAGCCCAAAAGATATGTCGCAAATAAGGGATCTTCTTACCATGTTACACTGGGACCCATTAATAGGTCATACATAAGATATAACATTATTATCGAAAGATAGCTAACATTTCATTACATGAGATATATTTAGGATTCGATGGGAATGCCACAACCAAGACCAAATCTTGATTAACATCAATTTATGGGAATGCTACAACCAAGACCAAATATCGATGAATATCAATTTTAGTATGAACTAAAGAAATGCAGTCAGACATACCAAAACTTGTGGCAAGCTACATGAATGTCTAGATAGAAAGGTTACCTAGAATAAACTTTAGATACATCAACCTATAGTAAAATATTAGCCTTCAATATTATGCATTAATTGGAATCCACAGATGTCCCAAAAAAAAATACTTCTATTATCCAGATCAAGTATACCATCCATATTATAGAACATTACAAGATAGATCATTTTTGTATATCATATGAAGCACAACCTTCCGGATCCCAAGTTTTGACATCAATGACAACAATACCATATCAAAAACTTCTCAACATCAGTGTATGCATGTATCTATGTAATTATGTAAGTATGTGTGCATGTATGTATGTATTCTTATATGTATGTATATATATATTTAGAGGGAGGGAGAATTTTAACACAGAGAGAGACCTAAGAGAGAGATAGGTAGTGAGAGAGAGACCTAAGAGAGGGAGAGGGAGAGGGAGTGGGATAGAAGGTGTTGGAGTGAGAGGGAATTATCTAGGAAGGGTGGGAGAGAGAGAGAGAGAGAGAGAGAGAGAGAGAGTTATCTAGGGTGCTACAGGGAGAGACTTGAAAGAGAGAGAAGGGGGGTGGGAGGGAGAGACCTGAGAAATAAGGAGATGGAGTGTGAGAGAGAAGGAGATATGGAGAGAGAAAGAGAGAGGGGTGGGGGTGAGAGAGAGAGGGTGGGAGGGAGAGACCCGAGAGGAGTGGGAGAGAGGGGGTTGAGGATGGACTTATTAGGTAGGGTGGAGGCATATATATAGAGAGAGAGAGATGAGAGAGGAGAGGAGAGAGGAGGAGAGAGAGGGAGTGGGAGAGAGGGGGTTGGAGAGAGATACTTGAGAGAGGGATAGGGTGTGGGAGGAATATACTTGAGAGAGAGAAGGACAGGGAGATAGGGGGTTGGAGAGGGAGAGACCTGATAAAGGAAGAGGGTGTGGGAGGGAGAGACCTAAGAGAGGGAGTAGGAGAGATGGATTGGAGTTATAGGGACTTATCTAGGGAGGGTGGGAGGCACACACACACATACACTTAGAGAGAGATTTATCTAGTTATGTAGATAGGGTGCCTTAGGGAGAGACCTTATAGACAGAGGGGGGTGGGAGGGAGATACTTTAGAGAGGGAGAGAGAGGGAGTGGGAGATAGATGGATGGGAGAAAAATAGAGGGGGTGAGAGAGAGACCTGAGAGAGGGAGAGGGGGTGGGAGGGAGAGAGCTGAGAGATGGGGAGAGAGAGGAAGAGGGAGGGAGAGAGATGAGAGAGAGGGAGAGAGAGGGAGAGAGATGGAGTGGGAAAGAGGGGGTTGGAGAGAGAGACCTGAGGGAGGGAGAGGGTGTGGGAGGGAGAGACCTAAGAGAGAGAGAAGGAGAGGGAGAGATGGGGTTGGAGAGAGAAAGGGACTTGATATAGGGAAAGGGTGTGGGAGGGAGATACCTAAGAGAGGGAGTGGGAGAGAGGGGGTTGGAGTGAGATACACTTTTATAGGTAGGGTGGGAGGCATAGAGAGAGAGATAGAGAGACACAGAGAGATAGAGATAGAAAGAGACAGATACATAGAGAGAGAGAGAGAGAGACCAAGACGAAGACAGAGACAGAGACAAAGATAGAGACAAAGACAAAGACAAAGACAAAGACAAAGACAAAGACAAAGACAAAGACAAAGAAAAATACAGAGACAAAGACATAGACAAAGACAAAGATAGAGTGAGAGAGAGATAGAGAGAGAGATAGAGAGACAGAGACATAGATAGAGACAAAGACAAAGACAACGATAGAGATACAAAGACAGAGACAAAGAGACAAAGACATAGAGATAGAGATAGAGAGACATAGAGAAAGATAGAGAGATAGAGATACTTGAGAGAGAGGGAGTGTGAGAGAGTGGGAGTGTGGGGAGAGAGAGGGAGAGACATTTTCCATTTTGTGCATATCCTATAATCATTCAAATCCTTGACATATCTATTTGATGCATTTTTTCAAATAATTCACATGCCTTATCCATGCTTCAACATTTGTCATACAGATATTCCAAGGGAGTTGTAATATATCATAGATGTATGCCAAGCTTGATTGTGATACAAATAACTATTTTCCATTAGTTTTTTATCCTCCCCATAGTGGGTATATTTTAATAGTGACAAGAGTCATCCACAATATTTGGAAATCTACAAATTGTAGCAACAAGCATCAACATGTGCACCATGATAGTCAGACTATGAAAAAAACCATAATAGAGGTAACTCTGATTAACATTTCCCTAGCTCTGGGTGAGGCCCGTCTCAACCCAAAACCCGTATAGGGTTGTTCCCAATAAATACGATTAATTTACCCTTATCTTAGTTTTATCATGCCATTTCATAATACTTAGAATTCTCGAAAGAGGAAATATTGTGTTTTAGCTATTTCTCTTTACCTAATTTGAAAAATTCATTTCAAAAGTTAATAATGATAATTATCATGTTTTATTTGTTTGTATTATGGATATGATTCTAAAAATGTTGCACACTCAATGCATGCACTTCAACCAGAACATCATGGAGGGGGATGAGCCTCTCTCGAAAAATGATTTTTTTAACTTTCCTATAGATTTCAAGTAGGTTAAAATATTAGATAATCACTTTTTTATTGATAATTATGGTTAAATTATTGAGTTTTAAAATATTTCAACTAATAACTATATTAACTTGATTTTGGTTTGCAAAAATAGATGTATTTCGGGCTATTCATTTGTGAATTTCACATCGACTAAAGCTACATGGAAGTTCTATAAAGAATTCCGCAAGCATTATTGGGTTGAATTTAATTCCAAAAATATTTGTGAAGTTACATATGCTAGACTCTAGGTATGTGTGATCTCTACCAAGGCTTATTATATATATGTTGGCTTCACAACACTTAATCTTTTATTATGTCTCTGAATCATCTACATTACAACACTAACTTGATATTAGCACATTTAATCCAACCTTTCTTGTTAGGAGTGGGTGTAGTTACCTTGCTTGTGCATTGCTTGCGAGGATTAGGGTTATTTACCTTAAAATGGGTCCATTGAGATTAAATTTCACATATCCCTCAACAATATATCCCTTCTCATAGCTCAATATACATCAAAATCAAATTTGTGATGAATAGGGGTATTTCTAAATTATGGGTTGAGGGAGATTCCCTTAACATTGCTAATTCTTGCTTGGAAATCAGAATACGAGCTGGACAATCCAGAAAATTATTATTGATTCCATCATGATGCTAAGATCTTTCGATGAGACCCATGCCACTCATACTTATGGGAAGGTAATTGCCTTGCTAATTTTTTTTCCAGCGAAGCTATCAAACTTAATAATTTCAAGGCAAGGGAGGAGTACTCTTCCATTCCCAAGAAGGCCAATATTTTATTGTGAGATGATAGCTAGATTTGGGCTTGTCATTTGGGGTGATCAAGTAATTATCGCCCTCTTGATTACCACATGTTTTATGGGTTAGGCTACATTTTGTTTTGTTCTTAATGGGGCCAAATAGTTACTGCCAACACGTCTAGGTGGGCACATCTACGCTAGGCATGGTCACTGTGCTTCATTATAAAAGGGTCATAGTCTTTCCTGTTCGAAGGGTCACCACTTTTCAACTTTGAAAAGTCACAACCAAATTCATATCATCTATTTGTGAGAACCTAAATTAATTTATTTGCAAATTTTTAGATATGCTTGGGGAAAAGGAAATTCTTGAACTTTCAATTGTTTCTATTTCTATCATGCACGTCTCTTGAATCTATTTATTGAATATTGTAAGAATGCAATTTTAACTTTTAATGTTGCATTCTTATAAATATTGGGTTCAAATTCATGTTTAGAAATATGATGAATATCTATGAAGTTTTCTATTGGGAAGGTTGATTTTTGGTCTCTTAATCTCCAATAATCCAATGCCCTTATGATCTTTAATAAGACTTCATGCCTTGAGTTTTTCTTTGTGAAATAGTTGTTAGTTTCCATTTTCTTTTGTCAATAGTTTTTATGATTTATATATTTGATACATGAAGCATTAAGCATGGTAGCATGAAGCCTACACATGAATTTCCTCCATGAAGCACACAAAGCATGAAACATTACTATATTCATATGATTGATTTAATGTTCCATAATATTATAGGAGAATATTGTTCAAACTTTATTATATATTTATAATTATAGAACAAAAGAGTGCATGGAAAACACCTGGATTTTAAATATTTGAAGTAAACCATCTAAATATATCTATTGAAGCATGGATTTATAATACAAATATGGACACCATCAATAAAAATATTTATATTAATCAAATAGTCATGTATGCATACATCAATATATGTCGATATAAGTATAAAATATATAAAAAATAACCATATAGGCTTACAAGAATGCCATATAGGCATACAACAAAGGGCCCCAATCAAAAGCCATTTCCCTCTAGGTGAAGGAGACAAACATGTGGCCTTTGTTGGTCGGGTGGATGGTGATGTGTATGACACTCATTTACTTTGAATTCAAATGCTACTCCCATTTAGTTCTTGATCAAGCTTCATCTATTACAATAACAAGTAAATACATTAATATATATATAAAATAATATATTTAACAAAATAATCACATACTGCCGCCAAATGAGGGTGTTGGCAAGAAGTTGAGTCCACTTTTTGGCTCAAAAGTGGAAGTGTTTTCCCTGATTTTCAGAATTTGACACATTTGACCTTAAAATTTGAAGCACTTAGAGATGGAATATTGAAAAAAATCACTAAGCATAAAATGTAGTACTCAGAGTCTAGTTTCCAAATATGTAATCTATTTCAATTTTTAGATGATACAAATTAATTTTTAATAGAAATTTCTAAAAACCACTATTTAAAAGTCACTTTTTTTTACCATACCACGCATGTGTATGTCATCCATATTTTGACCTAAATTATCGTATATTTCTAAATCCTTCTAGGAAAATATTTTTAACTAACTAAAGCATGTTTTTGATATTTTTTTGTAATTTTTCATTGAATATTTTTTTGTTAAATTTTTACCGGCCATATTTATCATTTTGAAAAATCATCGTGTACGTCGTGCATAAGATGAACTAAGCTAATAATATTTTTATTTTTTTTTAAATTGAAAAGAATTGTTTGAAGTATGATTTCATGCAATTTGTTTTACAAAAAAATATTTAATAAAAAATTATTAAAATAGTAAAAAAACCTAATATTTCAAGTTTATGGACCAGTTTCATCATAAATTAATTGAAAAATAGAAACAATAATCCAATTGTAAGAAAATTACATATTTGGAATTTGTGATGTCTCATCCATAATGGGTTTTAATTTTGTTGAAAAATCTTGCAAAAAAGTCTTTAGACATATGTCCAAAGTCACTATTTTTCTATGACATTGTCAGGACCTTCAACTTGTAGGTCAAACTAGGTTGAAGGCCTAGGTTCGGATCCCCAAGGCTTTTCTTGAACCAAAAAACAAGCCAAAATCCTGACCACAACCTAAGCACAAATTCATTTTTTTATAAATGGGATCCCGTTTACAAAACAAGATCCCATTTTGTAAACCGGGATCCTATTTCCTAATATTAAATGTTTCGACCGTTGACATAAAAATGGTATCTCATTTCTATTTTTATCGTTCTTTTCAAATTTTACTGAGAAAATTTTATCATGAATTCTACAACTTCACATGTACAGATGACTACAACAAATTGAGCTAGTTTCTATCAGGTTTTGTATTTACAGGTCTTCAACTTGTAATTCGGATTGAATTTTTTAAAGGAGGCATCATGTAAAAAACAATTTAGTGGAATTGCGTTAATTTTCTACTCATTTGTAGGAACAAAAGAGGAAGAATTTTGTCTTTATAGGTCTTCAACTTGCAATTTGGATTGAATTTTTGAAAGGAGGCATCATGTAAACAGTTGTTTATGTGGAATTGTGTTAATTTTCTACTTGTTTGGAGGAGAAAAAGAGGATTTTTTTTGTCTTTATAGGTCTTCAACTTGCAATTTGGATTGAATTTTTGAAAGGAGGCATCATGTAAACATTTTTTAGGTGGAATTGTGTTCGTTTCCTACTCGCTTGGAGGAACAAATGAGGAAGACTTTCACTATTGACATTCATTTATGTTTGATAATTTTATAATCATGGGTTCACAAAATTGTAATAAGAGGAAAGATAGGAAGGCATTGACTCCTGAAGAAATTGAAGCAAGAAAAGAGAAAGAAAAAAAGGAAAAGAGATAGAATAATAAAGATTCAATCAATGAATAATGCGAAAGCATCCAATTCCACAACTATTGAAGATAAAAACAAATTGAGGAGACCATGGTTGTAGAAGATGCTAATTTGCATGAAGTCAAATTGGAAAATAACATGAGTATACAAAAACATCCTAGTATGTCTTCAAATCCCTCTTTCAATGCTATGGATAATGTTTCAATAGACACAAATCTAGGCAAGTCTTCAAATCCAAATTTTAGTGAAATAAAAAAAAAATTCTAGAAGTTTTACAAGATGTTGAACTTAATGATGTTGACATTGATAATATTCAGAGAGAAGAAAATTTATACAATTTGTTAAAAATAAGTTAGAAAATGAAAATAAAAATTGTTTAAATGTGGTTGAAAACGAAGATGAAAAATATTTTGTTGAAAATGAAAATGAGAATGATTCTTTTGTTAAAAATTAAAAAAAAACACTTTTGTTGATGAAAATGAAAATGAAAACCGTTTTTTTGATGAAAATGAAAATTGTTTTGAAGTTGAAAATGAAAATGAAAATGAAAATCCAGGATGTTATGTTGAAAATTAATTTTTTTTTTTAAAATTGAAAGTAATATTTTGGATAATCTTCCTAGTAAGATTTCTTGGAGACAAATACAAACACATGCCAATAGATTATACAAAAAAATATTATATCAAAAAAAAATTGCATTTCAATGTCAAATAATGATGCAAATGATGAGAATGCAGAAAATGAGAAAAGTAATGAAAAAATTAGAATTTTTTGTTAAACCAAGAAGAAAAGATCAATCATTAAAACATGTTATGTCTACTATTGCTAGTGCCATTCAATCTCTTAGAAAAAATAGTTGATCTAAAGAAAAAAATGCAGCAAGAAGAGTTGTAACAACTACTATAGTTAATGAGGCAACTTTGAATAAAAGAATGGTAAGCAATATTAGTGAAGTTCTACAAATACATCCTAAAACATTGTTAAGAGCAGAAAAAATAAAAGAAAGTATAGAAAATGATCCAATTGACCAATGTTGGAGTTTTAGTTGTCAAATTTCGAGGTCTGAGATGAAATTAAATGTTCAAATAAAATATTTGATTGAAAAATATTGGCATGATAATACTAGGGTATCATCAAATGCTAGAGATGTTTTAAAACTAAGAGTGGGGTCCAAAGTTTGCGATCCTTATCCAAAACACCTACTAGATACAACACAAGCTGAATTTTATAGAAATTTTTGTGGTGATTTAGTGTTACCTGGTAATATTAAAATAAGTCAAAGGTCTTTTGAAAAATGTAAACCCTAGTATGACAAAATAAATAAGCATCAAATATCTTTTTGTAAAATGAATTTTGAATTTCATTATTTTTATAATGTTTTTTGATATATATGTTGTACTTTGCATACTAACATGATTATGCAAGAATGTGGTATTAATATGCCACTTGAAACAATAAGGGATTTTATTTCAAGTTTTTTTTGTGAAAGATCTAATGGTAAATTGTTCTATTTAAGTTCTTGTATTTCTGGAAAACGTACTAGTTGTGGAAATCTTTCATTCTTAAGAGTTTGTATGCATGAAAGTGTTGATAATGATTTTAGAGAACAATTAGTAGATGTTAAAAGATTTAAGAATGCATATTCTTTAAAAGATGGAAAAATAGGAAAGCATTGTGATTTAGTTACAGAAAAAGCTAGTACACATGCATTTATAAGTTAACTTAAGAATAAGATTGTACCAAAATATGTCATGTACTCTCAACATGCTCGATGGCTTGATGGTCAATTTCACACATGTAGAAACACATTTTCATTTGGTACTATACTATCAGTGGTTGATTTTGTGAAAAATATAATCTATCTTCGCAAGAGGAAATTCAATCATAGTATTATAATTCAGTGCAAGTAGTTATGTTTTTCCATGTATTTTTTATAGACATGCAGATGATAGCACAAAGAATGATAGAAAATTTTAGAGGGAGTATCATTTATATTTGAGTGACAACCAGTTACACTCATTAGAGTGTGTTCAATACTATTTCAATATATTTTATAGAAATTTAAGAGAAAGAGGAATCTAGATGATAAAACACCTAATATGGTCAAATAATTATACGGGGTGGTTCAAGAATGCTTGAATGTTCTATTGGTTAATTAGGGTTAACAAGGAACTTAATGTTTCACATATGTGGAGTTTTTCTAAAGTTGGGCATGGTAAAGGAGAACATCATGGAGCTGGTACATGTGTTAAAAGAATGTTTACTAGAGAACAATTGAAATTTTAGGATGCAGTAAAATTTAAACATGCACATGGGATTGTGGATTGGTGCAATACAAGAATATATACACTTGGTTTGAGTGAGTACTCTATAGTTTTCCAGTTCTTTTGGTTGGTTGAAGAAGAGAACATTCTACCTAGACTTGACTATGAGACAATCAGTAGATCTACTACATGGTGTTCATTTAAGAGTTTGAATGCAAGCACATGGACTATTTGGACAAGGGATCTTGCATGATTTTTTTAATTTTGTATCTCAGGAGATTGGGAAGCATGTGAAAATAAAAAATAGGTTGAATAGTGGAAGAAAATATTGTTGACACCTACACACGCACATGATCAATATGAAACAACAATTGGAGACAATGATCAAGTGTTTGCATCTGAAGACTATGACTATATTTCAGACCTTGTACAAGAAGGTAATTTAATTCAATTTATTTCATTTTATTAAGTTATTTTGTTATACTAGATCATTTATTTATATGCATATTAATGTATGTATGTAGATTGGTCAAATTATATGGATACACACAAGTTATTAAATTAAATTTTGTTTGCAAGACATGTGTATACTATTGTTGCAACTGAGGGGAATGAAGAGGGAACAAAATATTGGTTGGCTTGTTGTGTGGAGAATAAAAATAAGTTAATAGAACCTCAATAATATGATGATGGCTATCATTATCCAATAGGCACGATGATCCCCTTAATGCATCCCCTTAAGAAAATTTTGATAACAAGTTTTTGATCCCCTTAAGAATTTTTTTAGAACTTCTTTGGTCCCCTTAAGAAATTTTTTAGAACTTCTTTGATGATGGCTATCATGTTTTTCAATAGTATCTATGGTGGTTGTTAGCACTTGGCTACAAAAATACCTGATAAGGAAGAATGGCCTAACTACATTCAAAGATTATGAAACACATAAAAATATTATACACTACTCACATTTGGTGGTGGAAATAAATATAAAACTAGATCGATATCATGGAAGACCTACAATTAAAGATCTATGGACAATTTCTATGGAAGATCATGAGACAATCATAGATGTGTTGCAAAAAAGAGAGGATGCATATGGTACAATGGAATAAGTAAATACAGGTAAATATAGATTTAGTTTTATATCATCCTTTTAAATAGATTAAATACATGTTTCGATATTGCTCAAGTGTTTTATTAGTTTAAATTGATTTAAATTGTCCTTTTATAGATCCTTAATCCATCATCAAAAAAAGGAGATTCCATGTAGATTCAACCTAGACAACATGGAATACTTGGTAAAATAGGTAATTATTAGTTAAATTATATTTAAATACATGTTTTGATTATATATTGATATTTCTTATATATTGATACTTAAAATTGATTTATTATCCTTTTTTGTTCCTTAAGCCATCATCACATGGATCTCATTCTTTGAAACAAAAAGGAGAGGATGCATATTCAACCTACACAGATTGTAGAACATTTTTAAATACAGGTACTTGAGCTGTGTACATATATATAGTTTTATATAAATTAAAATATGTATGTTTTGATTACTTCATTGATATTTCTCATACCATTTTGATATCAGGTGGCATGTAGACCTACTACATTCCAGGCACAAGTTCAGATGTTCTTGAGATGACATAGCCAAATTTTGTAAACATTGTTTTGAGTTGACATATATATGTACATACATACACAATTAAACATTTTTGTACAAATTACAAATATATATGTACATACACAATTATACTATATGTACTTTTATGTATCAAAATCAATATTCTATTTTTTTTTATTAAATGTGCATGTTTTCCTACTTTGAAACTTTAAATTTGATTGTATAATCACTAAATATCATGTATACTATTGTTAAATAAATTATATCAATTGCGATTAAATATGAGACATGTGCTTTGAAGTCTTCCATCCCCTTAAGATGTCCTATTAGGACATATCCTAAATATTATACTTAATTATATCATTTTTTTATGATGAGTCACCCTACTTTGAAACTTTAAATTTGATTGTATAATCACTAAACAACATGTATATTATTGTTAAATTTTGTTTCCTTGAACAACTTGACCAAATTTTGACAACTACTTTGATCCCCTTAAGGTTTCGTATTAGAATATATCCTAAATATTATACTTAATTATATCATTTGTTATGATGAGTCACCCTAAATTCTAATACATGTTTATATCACTTAATATTTATACTTAATTATGCTCTTCTTTGATCCCCTTTAGACATCGTATTATGACCCCTTAAGACATCCTATTATGACATTAATCAAATATACATAGAAATTATTTAAATTTCATAGAATGTGATTGTTGTGACAAGTCATCCTAATTTCTAAGTTAATTATATCAATTGCAATTAAATATGAGACATGTACTTTGAAGAATTTCATCCCCTTAAGATGTCCATAGGTGAAGATGTTTTCTATTATTCGATTTATATTTTGAAATTATTTGGTTTATGATGACGCCAATTACATGGAAACTTGTAGGTTAACTTAGAGGAAGAAGGTTGTAGCATTTTGGTTGGATGCTATTATTTGTTTTGAAAGCTTATAAATTAGTGCTTTTTGTGGAACATGAGGTCAAGTGGACTTTTTTTTCTTAAGTTTTCTCTTGCACTTGGCATGATTTGTAAATATGGGAGTACATGATTTAATTTCAAAACTTTAATCTATTTTTGGATAATTAAGTTGTATGTTTGTTCTTTAATTTTATGTTGTAAAAGAACTAGGAAATCTGGTGTATGATTATAGAACAATTTTTTTGGAAAAAATCATTGCATTTTAATTGGTATTTATGTTTAGTTTATAGAATTTATTAATGCTTATGTTCTCTAATCTTGTATGGTATTGTTTATTTCTTAAAATTTCACCCTTTGTGGTATATAAATAGACTGCTTTGGTTGGTAGATTATGATTCATTTTCTTATTTTATTAGATAACTAGTGTATTAGGACCCCTTAGGACATCCTATTAGGACATGAATTAAATAAGTGAAAATTGACTAATTATGACTAATTATTGAATGTATATCACATATATCATGTATAGATCACTAAATTTGTAAAGTATAAATATAGAAATGTCCTATTAATTTCAACTTTAATTTCATATTTATATTTAAAATTAAACAATAATAAATTCCATTATTTACAATATATTAATTATGTGAAACCAATTATATATATTAAGTCCATAAGAGTGCAACCCATGAAATAAATTCCATGAAACAAAATATTAAGTCCATGAGAAACCAAATATGTAGTTCATAAAATAATCAAATACAAACCATGAAATCATGTCTAACTCATATCATCTCTATAATTATGAGACCTCTTCACACCATGCAGACTACACGGATGACCTGGACCACTCTGTACAAGAGAAAGATGAAATCAGATGTAAGATGATTACAAATTATTTAATTACAATTTAATTTATAACTCATCATTATAAAATTAAATTACCATGGTATCTAGCTCTGGATGCTCTGGTGCATCTGGACCAACCCTAGATGCTCTGAATCAATCTACATATACAAGAGAAAGAAAGTTGAAATTAGATGAAAGTATACAATTAAGAATGATTTAATTCAATTTAATTTATAATTTATCATATTTAAGTTGTACAGTAAGAGGTTGTACACCCTCTATTCTAGGACTTGTTTGTACATGCTCAGCTACAAGATGTGTCTCATGCTATAAAATAAAAATGATTTAACACGTGTATGAGCTCATATATATATATATATATTCAATTTTAAATTTTATTAAATTTATTCACAATGTATAATTTCTAATTAACTTTAAATATATAAAAAATAAAAAATTGCCATGATATCTAGCTTCTTTGTATGTGCTCCTTGAGGTGTAACTATGTCTGATTTAGGGCATAAACTAGCAATAAAAAATTCGTACAAGGTCAAATTTAAAGTATGTATACTTGAATTAGTTTAAAATCTATATATTCAAGTTTGCATATTTTGTGTAGAAACTTTTCTAGACAACTTGAAATTAAGATGACTCATGAGTAGTTGCCACATCTAATGTTTGTCCAATCCTTATTCTCATTGTCATGTCAACCTAGACATACATATAGACATTTAGTTTGCTTATAATATTTACAAGTCTACATGCACACTTGATATATAGTGAATTCAAATTTTTCATAATTGTAAAGTTATAATAATGCAAGTTAAATAATTTACAATATAAATGTACTTGTCCTTGATCTGAGACACTCGATAAACCCTTGGCTGGAATCAAAATGGAAGTTGATTGAGTCCTTGAACCAACATAAATATTTAAAACAGGGTGATCCCACAATACCTTTTTACAAGTTTTGGCCAAACAGGACATTGAACTAATTTTTTATAACTAAATCTTCACTTTCGAGCACCTATAGCGGCTAAACCGTGAGGAATTTGAAGATGATGAAAATTAGTGATATGTGAAATTTTTTATGTAGGTTCTAAAAATAGTTTTTTCAAAAATATTGGAATCAGATTGTACTTATTTTTCCATATCCTTCAAAAACTAGAATTTTAAATAAACACTATTTTTAAGGAGTGATGCTCGATGTATACAACATAAACTTTTTTTCATGAAAGATAAATTCTTTTTGTTTTTGAATTTTGATTTTTGACTACGATATCTATTGCTTTCATTTGGCTTCATAGTGTTTTATTAAATATTTTTTCCTTAATCAAGTTTCAAAGTCAAACCAATTACAATTCAGACATAGGCGGACCGTATACAACATAACATTTTTTGTATGTATCAAAATTCTTTTTTTTTTTTGGGTAAAGGATTTCAATATCTAGTGCATTGATATTTTTCAATTTTTTTGATTATCTTCTATTTTTCCGCATGTGCAAAACAAAGAGCTTGATTTTTGATGAAAAACCTATGTTTAATCAAACTAAAAAAACAAATACATAATAAAACTAAAACATATTAATATTATATTTGTTGGATAGCTCATTCCGAGGACTACCATCATCTAGTTGGGTATGTGAAGTCTCATCCATTTTCATCCTCAACTTGAGCTTCAAAGGGAAAATTTTTGGAGAAATTCGGTGCTAGAGGGGGAGAAGGGGGGCAAAGGGGGGTTCAAAATGAGTCTAGGTTTGAGTGAACCTCCCTTTCCACTAATTTTTCCTTTTTTTTCATTATGGGAAATGTGGAATATGGTGGGACCTATCATTAAATAGGTTTGCTCAAAGGGGGGTTTGAGTGAACCCCCTTTGAGTTCACTCAAACCAAAATTTTCTACATGGGGGTGTTTTTTGCAATTTTCCTTCCTCCCTGGAATTGTAAACCAACATATGTTCATGATTGAATTATAAATTAAAAAATCAAGTTAAAAAATTATTTCATATATAATTTAAAAAATTGAAATCAAAATACCCCATGAGGGTTGTTGACTTCGACTGGTGTTGACATATATACTCGAGGTGAAGATGATTTCTCTATTGTTAGTGTCATCTATACCAAATAGGTTGATTGTTAAAATGTATTATAATTTTTTTGATATATATGCTCATTAAAATTCTTAAAATTCAACATGTAGATGCATATTTATACCTGTGTTGCACTTTCCTTAGGGTGATTCTCTCTAGTAAGAAGTTTATGAATGAACTGAGGTGATTGGATGATCCACTCGAATATCCACATCCACCCAAACTGGGTGTCGCCTAATCAAATCCATAGCATTGTTGGGAATAGGATGCCATTTAATTGCAATCCTAAACATATTTCATGTATCTCCTAATTCCTTGGAAAGTGTTTCCCAACACTAGGATTATTATAAAGAGATTAAATTTGAATCAAATACACATGTAAATTGACATTTGTAATTATTCCTAAATAATAGGAACATGTTGGGGAATCCAATGAGAGATCCTAAATAATAGGAGCATATGGGGCACCCACATGGAAGGTGGAACCCATCTTGTTTCAGTCAACTATTTGGACGATTAATAAAACTTCAGTAATGCATGTTGAGGTTCCTACAAAATAGGGATTGGTATTTACATGAGTGGAGTGGCACTATTAGTTCAGTATCAGTTTAGTATCAGTTCCATTTAGCTTAGTTCAGTTCAGTTATGGTTCAATTATCTTCAATTGCATGTAGTTATTTTGAGTTATATACTAGTTGACTTGACTAATGACTTCAGTTGCATGATAGATAATAGGTGGATACTTTTAGTTAAGTGGGGATGATCATTAATGCATAATATTTGCATGAATTGGTGGAGAGATATGTTTTAGTTAACTAAGATTGACTTGGTTCCACCTTGGGCACCCAAGTTGGCATCTTTCAATTAACACCTTTTGCATGAGAATATATTTACAAGGCTCAATCAAGTGGGAACCATTCTTAGGCACCAACTTTCAGGTGGAGTTTTCAAGATATTTTCTTGACCAAAGTTCAGTTAAGTGTTCAATTTAGGGCACCTAAATTAAGGAAGACTTTTTTTTGAATTATGTTTACATGGTGGAACTCTACTTGCCAAATCTAGGTGTAGGTTTTTGGGAGGAGCTTTATGCTCTTGTAATTTAAAACTCTTGATTTTTACATGCTCATAATTGTCTATTTTTTGCAAAAATTTTATCAGAGTTTCATGAGAGGTTATTGCAAGTTGTGAAGAAGCATTGTTGAAGGAAAGGAAGCATATCAATCAAGGATTGATACAGTATTACTATAATCTTGTTCTAAGGTTAAATAATACAAGCACTATTGATTTTGGTGGAGTTTTTCTCCTGAACTTGGGTTTCTCCAAGTATATGTTTTTTCACTTCTATCTTCTTGTCTCATTCTTCTACAATCTTATGTCTCTTTATACAATTTGTTTTAAGACTGCAAAAATCAGGTAGCATGACCCTTATAAACTATAGTACACCTGGTAAAAAATTTAACGTGATCGGTGACACTGGTGTGACACACCCTCCAATACAATGTGGGTGGGGGAGACTAGACCTCGTAAAATAGGAAAGGTTTAGCCAATCGAGCTAGGGCCCCAACCCTTGTCTCTTTCTACAATTGGTAAAATTGATCTAAACTGATTAATCATACACAAAGAATTCCGACAAAGAACACTTAATTAGATCTATAGTCTCATGGTTTTAGAAGTTTTAAGATACAATAGTACCTTCATTTTTAACATTTGGTATCAGAGCTAATGGTTGGTTAGGGTTGGGGACACCTTTCTCTTAAAAGTTTGAAGTTTTTTGGCTGTAGTGGGAGCTTTTACTATTGTATTATTGCAGATTTGTAAAAGAAGTGTGTTACAATGAGATCTACTTCTTGTATAGATATTGAAAGATTCAATGGATCTAGTTGTGACATGTGGAAAGTAAAAATGGAGGATCTCCTTGAAGAGAGAGATCAATGGTTAACTATTTGTAATGAGAAAAAACCATCTACAACAATTTCAGATGAGGATTGGGCTAAGCTTGATAAGAAGGCAAGAGGGACCATAAGGTTATTTCTTGCTGATGATGTTCTCTTGAATGTTTTAGATCATGCTACCACATATAAATTGTGGAAGAGGATAGGTGATATCTATCAAACCAAAATTCTTACTAATAAGTTGTATCTAAAAAGACAATTGTATTATTTAAAGATGAAATATGGTGATTCTATTGCACATCATTTAAATACTTTCAATTTGATTCTAAGTTAACTAAAATTTGTAGATGTAAAGCTAGAAAATGAAGATAAATGCATTTTGTCACTCTTTTCTTTACCAGAGTCTTGGGAAAATCTAATTGTTGTATAAGTGGTAGTGGTGCAGATCCTAAGATGGAAAATATAATTCCTACTCTCCTATCAAAGGATACGAGGAGGAATTCTAAAACGATATCCCAAGATTCCTTATTTGTAAGAGGTAGGCCTAAGGAAAATGAACCTAAGGGAGACAAGAAAGGAAAGGGTAAGTTAAAAGGATGGTCTAAAACCCTTGGTAAGAGTAAGGTAAAGTGTTGAAACTATGGGAAATCAGGACATGTAAAGAAGGATTGTAAGAACAAGAAAAAGAGTTATGATGCTTCTATAGAAATATCTTAGAGGCTGGTAACGATGCGTTGATTATTTCATGTAAAATTGTTAGTGATGACTCTTAGCTTATTGATTCAGGTTGCTCATATCATATGAATCCTAACAAGGAGTGATTCAATAAGTATACTACATATGATGGAGGGAATGCATTCTTTGGAGATAATAGCACAACAAAAATTGTGGGAAAAGGAGAGATAAATTTGTGTTTCATTGATGGTAGGGTTAAGACCCTTGATGATGTTTTGCATATTCCAAGACTTTCTAGAAATCTACTTTTTGTATCTAAGTTCAATGATTTTGGAATTCATGTGACATTTGACAAAGGCGGTTGCTAAAGGATCTCAGATTGGGACTTTGTTTTAGCTTAATACCTCCAATTTGAATAAATTATCCAATGTAATTGAAGCTGAAAATACATGTATGTTGTGGCACCATAGATTAGGCCACATTGGTGAAAATTTTCTTAGGACCATTCTTAATAAGAAATTGGTTGATGGTATTCTTGATTATAAGATTGAAAAAAATGGTTTTTGTAAGCATTGTGTGTTTGGAAAGAAATCTAGATCTTCATTCCCTAATGGAACAAATAAAGCTAATAGATTATTAGAGATTATTCACTCAGATGTTATGGGTCCTATGGATATTGACTCTATTGGAAAATATAGATATTATGTTACATGTATTGATGATGTATCAAGATACACCTGGATCTATTTTATGCATAAAAAATCTGATGTGTTCAATAAGTTTAAAGAATTTAAGGATTTGGTTGAGAAACAATCAGATCATAAGATAAAAGTGTTGAGATCAGATAATGGTGGTGAATATTTTTCTAAGGAATTTGATGATTATTGTAAGTATGTATGAATTGTAAGACAAAAATCTACTCCATATACACCTCAAAAAAATGGAGTAGCAGAAAGGATGAATTGAACCTTAATGGAAAGAGCTAGGAGTATGCTAAGTAGTGTTAAGCTGTATTGATGCCTTTGGGCCAATATTGTAAGTACTTATTATTTAATCAATAGATCTCCTAGTTCATCTATTGAAGATAAGAACCATTATGAAATGTAGTTAGGTACGAAACTTAGTGTTGCACATTTAAGGATATTTGGTTGTGACCTAATTTTTTTCATGTGCCTAAATAAAAGCAGTCTAAGTTGGATCCAAAAGCACAAAAATTCATATTCATAGGTTATGGCAAAAATGTAAAAGGTTACAAGCTTTGGAATCCTCTAACCCAAAAAATTACTCTATCTAAAGATGTGATTTTTAGGGAATTTAGATCTTATTTAGGAGAAGAACAACCAAAGGAGAAGGATACTTCTCAAACTATGCATTTTGAGAAAAAATAAGAGAAGCATGAAGATGCACATGTTGAAGAACAATTGGATGGATTGGATGAGGAGAGTTCAAAGAGTTCCAAGATATATACTCATGATGAGCATATTGAGAAATAAGACGAAGCTTCTTTGAGAAGATCCACAAGACAATGAAACCCCATTGATAGGTATAGCCCACCTGATTTCTGTTCTATATTTTCTTTGATGAGTACAAATGATGAACCCATATCTTACAAGGAATCTTTATCTTCATATGAGAAAAAGATTTGGTCACAAGCTATGCATGATAAAATGGTTTCCTTGGATGCTTGTGACACATGAGATCTTGAGATTTTTCCCAAAGGAAGAAAGGCCATTGGTTATAAATGGATCTTTAAAACGAAAATTGGAGCGGATGGTAATCTTGAAAGGTACAAGGCTAGATTAGTAGCCAAGGGATACTCCCAGAGAGAGGGAGTTGAATTTAGTGAAATCTTCTCTCCTATTGCTAAATTAGCCTCTATTATTTCTTTTTATCTATTGTTTCTACTCATGATTTTGAGATCGAGAAAATGGATGTGAAAACTACTTTCTTACATGGGGATCTTGATGAGGAGATTTATATGAGGAAACCTGATGGTTTTATTGTAAAAGGAAAATAATCTTTGGTTTGCATGTTAAAGAGACATTTATATGGATTGAAATAGTCACCTAGAATGTGGTACCAGAAGTTTGATGATTTTGCACTAAAAATTGGTTATGTTAGGAGTGAGGAAGATCATTGTGTTTACATAAAATTTGTTGATGATCAACTTTTAATTATTATCTTATATGTTGATGACATGCTATTTCTTGGTAAAAACAAGGTAATGATCAAAGAATTGAAAGAAAAACGCTCTAGAACATTTGAGATGAGAGATCTAGGGGCTGTAAGATATATCCTTGGTATGGAGATCAACAAAGATAGAGGTAACATAAAGCTTTGCCTAATTCAAAGCAACTATATTGATACTATTTTGAAATAGTTTAACATGCAGGATAGTAAACTAATTAATATTCCTTTACCAGTTGGCACAAAGTTAAGTTTAGATATGAGTCCTAAATCTAATTTTGATCAAGAGGAAATATCTATAATTCCATATGCTAGTGTAGTTTATATTTTGATGTATGCAATGGTCTATACAAGACTAGATATAGCCCAAGAAGTGGGAGTTCTAAGTAGGTTTATGTATAACCCTAGTAAAGAACATTGGACTTATGTTAAGAGGGTGTTTAGATATTTATGAGGTACTTCTAATTACTATTTGGTTTATCATGGTGCTAATGATATTGATATTATGCACACATCATTGGACATACATGGTTTTGTTGATTTAGATTGGGCGGGAGACTTGAACGGTCAAAGGTCAACAAGTGGCTATGTGTTTACTTTTTTTGGAGCTATGGTTATTTGGATGAGTAAGAGGAAACTCACAGTTTCTTTGTTCACCATAAAAGTAGAGTACATGGCTACTACACATGCCTCTAAAGAGGTAGTTTGGTTATAGAGACTTGGGAAAGGTATTGGTTTTAATTGCAAGCAAATTAGACTTGAATGTGATAGTAAAAGTGTTATTTGTTTAGCCAAAAATATTATGTATCATGCTCATACTAAGAATTTTGATGTTCAGTACCACTTTGTGCAAGAAATGGTTGAGAGTGGGAAGGTGTTAATTGAGAAAATTGACACTTTGATCAATGTTGTAGATTATATTATGAAACCAATTCCTACAGATAAGTTCTCTTGGTGCAGGAAGGCCATTTGCCTTGAGTCCTATACTTGATTTATAATAATTATTCCTTGTTTAGAATAATTGCAATGTATAATGTCAAGTGGGAGAATTTTGGGAATAGGATTCCATTTAATTGCAATCCTAAACATATTTCATGTATCTCCTAAGTCCTTGGAAAGTGTTCCCAAATAGTACGATTAGAAAGAGATTAAATTCAAATGAAATAAACATGTAAATTAACATTTTTAATTATTCCTAAATAATAGGAATATGTGTGGGCATCAAAGAAGAGATCCTAAATAATAGGAGCACATGGGGTGCCCACATGGAAGGTGGAATCCACCCTTTTTCAGTTAACTGTTTTGATAATTGATCACTTCAGTAATACATGTTTAGGTTCCTACAAAATAGGGATTGATATTTACATGAGTAGAGTGGCACTATCAGTTTAGTTTAGTTTAGTTTAGTCCAATTCAGTTCGATTGAGTTTAGTTCAATTCAATTCAATTCAGTTATGGTTTAGTTATTTTTTGTTGTATACTAGTTGAATTGACTAATGAATTCAGTTGCATGAAAGATAATAGGTGGATAGTTTTAGTTAAGTGGGGATGATCAATCATGCATAATGTTTTCATGAATTAGTGGAGAGATATGTTTCAGTTAACTAAGATTGACTTGGGTCCACCTTGGGCACCCAATTTGACATCTTTTAGTTAACACCTTTTGCATGAGAAGATATTTACAAGGCTCAATTAGGTGGGACCCATTTCTAGGTGCCAAATTTGAGGTGAAGTTTGTAAGATATTTTCTTGACCAAATTTTAGTTAAGTGTTCAATTTGGGGTGCCTAAATTGAGGAAGACTTTAGTTTGACTTCTATTTACATGGTAGAACTCTACTTGACAAATCTAGGCATAGGTTTTGAGAGGATCTTTACGCTCTTGTAATTGACAGCTCTTATGAGTTTTACATGCTCATAATTGTCTATTTATTGTAGCAACTGTATGAGAGTTTCATGAGATTTTATTGAAAGTTGTGAAGAAGGATTGTTGAATGTAAGGAAGCATATCAATCAAGGATTGATATAGTATTATTTTGATCTTGTTCTAAGGTTAAATAATATAAGCACTATTGATTTTGGTGGAGTTTTTTCTCGCAAGGGTTTCTCCATGTATATGTCGTGTCACTTCTATCTTCTTGTCTCGGTCTTCTACAATATTCTATCTTTTTATACAATTGGTAAAATGGATCTAAATATATTATTCATACACAAAGAATTATGACAAAGAACACTTAATTAGATCTACAGTCTCATAGTTTTATAAGTTTTAAGCTACAATATTACCTTCATTTTCAACAAGAATAGCTTATGGAAACTAGTACAAATATGTGGTTTCAACACTCATGGAGTGGTACTAGGTCCAAATCCATAGAAATATCCTCCATTATCACATTTTCTAGGCTCCCTAGCCACTATCATAGAAGCATGTTGATACCATCGCATGTTGATGATTGTAGGAGTTGAGAAAATACAACACCACAAACCCCGAAGATCACCTGCATGCAAATAACCTATCACAAAAGAAGAGATGGAGACAAATAAGCAAGGGTTCTCTGAAAATTGAAAATGTATATATCAAAGAGAATGAGAGAATGAATTGATATGAAATACAATGGGATCAATCCTTATAAAAAGGAGATCATGCAAACCCTAATAAAACCCTAATAGAAGCCCTAATAGGATAACATTTAATAATTAATATAATTATTAAATGTCACATTATGCAAACTAATGTGAAATCTTAAGAAGGGAATAAAGGTAACTTAATCAACATAATTAAGTTAAGACCTTTACTCTAACACCCCCCCTTAAGATGAGCAATAGTGCAGCTACAAACAAATGCAGAAAAGCAAAGGTAACTACAATGCAAGAAGGCAAACATGGGTCCTGGCAACTAGGCCAGATTAGGTACCCAAATACAACCAAATCTCTGTAAAATGGAGAAATAGAGAAAACCTCATGGGAAAAATCTCTACTCCAAAAAGAGATGCAGAAGACCAAAAAGAAGAACATCACTGAAGTAGAAGAAGCTGTAAACAACTGTCAAAAGATGACTGCTATGGTGCTGAAGAACCTTCACTAAAGATAGGATGATCAGGAACAAGAAGACAATAATCTGCATAAGTTCTCATACGACACTACTCGAATCAGATGGAAAACAAAGGCAAACACCTGGAATGAAGATACATATGGTACAACAACCAATAGTCTGAAACACTGATCAACTGAGAATGGAAGATTCCTTCCAAGGAGAAACCAAGGAAGCATTAGCATGAATAGTATAATACCCCCCCATAATGGTGAACTGGGAGCCTGACAGATCAATTGAAATGGTGTGCAACACCCTATAGTGCATGAAGAAAAAGATACAACATCTGAAAGTGCACAAGAAAGCACCTGCAACTGAAAAAGTGGTGTGCAAAACAAAGCACACATGCCTGAGGCTGGAATCATATGATCCACTGTCATCATGGAGGGACACTCACCAGACAAAGATGTGATGGCAAAAAAAAGGAAAACTACACAACCCCTCATGGCACTTTATAATATTAGTGCGAGTACAAAATATGGCACAACCTTATGTGCAAAATCCCCAAAAGATGCATGTACAATAGTGTGACACTTTATCTTAGTGTGTTTACATAAAATATTGCTTACAAATGATACTCAAAATGTCCTTAAAGGACAAAATGTAGGAAATACATGAAGAATAGCCAAGAACAAAGCATCTCATGTGAACAAAAATTTTCCAAGAGCAAATATGTCTAGGTAATCCACTAGAGTGTGAAAACACAAATAAATAAATAAAAGATACTTGGAGTGAAATCTAGAAAAATGGCTTGGATGAAACTGAAGAGCTCGGAAATACCGTTCCAATGCCACTGAGATTGTGAAAAACAGAGAAACTGATCAAAAGTTATGAGCTTGAGACTGAAAATAGCCCCTTTGTCTTCAACTGGTTGTAGAATACACCAATGGAAAAAAGATGTGATGAGACCCACAACACTGCAAAGATGAGAAAACCAGCTTTCCGACGATATCTCGTTTTCCAAAAAATGATATCATATGCTCAAGTTATGGCTTCCAGAATAAATCAGCTCCAAAGAGGGAAAAACCAGAGCTGGGTTAAATTTGACAGTCATACAGCTGTCACAGTAAAAAACACTGTGTTAAATTTGACGACCAAATGGTCGTCACTGTAAATGCACAACTGGGCTCTGATACCATGTAGGAGTTGAGAAAATACAACACCACAAACCCCGAAGATCACCTGCATGCAAATAACCTATCACAAAAGAAGAGATGGAGACAAATAAGCAAGGGTTCTCTAAAAACTGAAAATGTATATATCAGAGAGAATGAGAGAATGAATTGATATGAAATACAATGGGATCAATCCTTATAAAAAGGAGATCATGCAAACCCTAATAAAACCCTAATAGGATAACATTTAATAATTAATATAATTATTAAATGTCACATTATGCAAACTAACGTGAAATCTTAAGAAGGGAATAAAGGTAACTTAACCAACATAATTAATTTAAGACCTTTACTCTAACAATGATAGGTGTAGGAATGGTAGTACCAAGAGGAGAAACAAGGGGTTGTGCATGCACGGGGCATTCAGGATCAACCCTTGCCCCTAGCCTCTATTGTGGCATTCCACCACCAACACCATGAAATGATTTAAAATCAAAATAATTGGGATTTTTCCCAAAAAATAATCTACATACAGTTTCCTCAAAAAATATAATGGGAACTCTAGATTAGCATGTAGCGGATTGTCAAATACCATCCACCATCGATCCCAAAAAGTGCACCCATTTATGGATGTATACACCACCTCATGGATATTCCACATTTAGTTGTAAGAATGGGATTGTGAGTATTAGGGTCAACAAAATAAGGTTCTATACAAGATTTTGTTATTTTTTGGTCTAAAATTTGTTTATATGAGATACCATCTACATAAAATCATTTCATCTCCTCTCTATCTTGCTGATGCCTATCTAATTCAGAATCAATAGACCTAGTGGCATCAATAAAATTTGTACCACAGATGCAAAAAATCTCATATGTGGTGCAATCAATACTTCATTTTGCATAACATTGATTTGGTTTTTAATGGATGCCACATTTTCATTGATACGTTTTCACAAGCGAGCCTCATCTAATCCATTAGGTGGTGGAGATGGGATATGAGGTGGAGGGGGTGGAGGGGGAGGTGGAGGGGTTGGAGGTGGAGGTTGTTGAGGTGATGGATTAATGATATCATCAATTTCAAATTGATCCATGATATCTATTTAAGTGTTCACCTACATTAAATTATACAAAATTAACATACAAACCTACAAAATTACAAGAAATAGTTAAATTTTAATTGTACATGTAAGTTTGTTTAAATATGATGTGCATACATATAAATACACATACATACACTGATTGAACTTGAGCATGTGCATACAAATTTCAAAATTTAATATGTGCATACATTTAAAATAAAAATATGATGTATAATGCATGCATACATCATTCAACTAAACTATGTGCACATAAAAATTTAAAAATTTAAGATCTAGAACTATGTAATTTTAATACATGTACATACTAAAAAATAAAATTGAAACATTCACAAAAAGATCATTTATGTCTAACACATATAAATTACATTTTTCCAACAAGAGAAATCATGATAGTAGATAGTCATAAAATATACTATTATAAATTGATCATTATAAGTTATTATATTCATAAATTCAACACTAAAAATATCCATCCAACCAAATTCATAAACTCATCACTAAAAATATCCATCCAACCAAATTCATAAATTCATCATTAAAAATATCCATCAAACCAAATTCATAAATTCATCACTAAAAATATCCATCCAACCAAATTCATAGATTCATCACTAAAATTATTCATCCAACCAAATTCACAAATTCATCAAAAAAAAATAAAATCCATCAAACTAAATTCATAACTATAAGATCATCATCTTAATTTATAAAGTTTTGTAGCTCTCTACTACATCTCTTCATTTATTTATGTTTTCCTTTTCCTTTTTAGACTTTCTCCTCTCCTCTATCCATCGTCGATGCTCATCTAAGACCCCATCCATAGCCCTAACAACATCAACAAAATTTTGCATGGTAGATGCAAAATTTCAAAGGTGATGCGATACATTCTTCATTTTCAATAAAGTTGATTTGATCTCGAATGGTTCTAACATTGACATTGATCCATGCTTACAAGTGAGCACCATCGGTTTCAAGTGGTGGAGGTGGGGGGTTATGAGGCGGAGCGGGTGGAGGTGGAGGTGAAGGTGGTGGAGATGGAAGGCGTATAGATATTATTGAATTGATCCATGGTCTCTAATCTATTTAAGTGAACTTGCATTCAATTTTTAATTTCAAAATGTAAGATACATGTTTAGGAAATACCCTTAATCAATTTAATATAAATGGCCTAATTGAATAAAAATGATAATATGTGTAAGCTCCATTTATGTTTAAGGCATGTTACTTGAATGAAAATACAATTAGCTGCTAATATATGATGATTTAAGGGGATCTATATATTAATATAGGATGGCTTAAGGGGATCTATGTATACAAAATGACATGGCTTAAGTGAATTAAATTTTGTGAAGTTTCCCAAGGAAACCAAATTTCATTAAGGTCCTAGGAAAAAATGAATTCTTTAGGGTTTATGTCTTAGAGTTTAGGGTTTAGGGTATATGGAAATAAGATGGCTTAAGGGGATCTATTTAGTAAGGTCCCGGGACAAAATGACATGGCTTAAGTGAATAAAATTTGGTGAAGTTTCCCAAGGCAACCAAATTTCATTAAGGTCCTAGGACAAAATGATGGCTTTAGGGTCTAGGGTTTAGAGTTTAGATTTTAGGGTTTAGGGTAATAGGATGGCTTAAGGGGATCTATGTAGTAAGATCCTAGGACAAAATTACGTGGCTTAAGGGAATAAAATTTAGTAGAGTTTCCCAAGGCAACCAAATTTCATTTTAAGGTCTTAGGACAAAATGAATGCTTTAGGGTTTAGGGTTTAGAGTTTAGAGTTTATGGTTTAGGGGGATCTATGTAGTAAGGTCCTAGGAAAAAATGACATGGCTTAGGTGAATAAAATTTGGTGAAGTTTTCCAAGGCAACCAAATTTCATTAAGGTCCTAAGACAAAATTATGGCTTTAGGGTTTAGGGTTTAGAGTTTAGAGTTTAGGGTTTAGGGTAATAGGATGGCTTAAGGGAATCTATGTATTAAGGTCCTAGGACAAAATGAATTCTTTAGGGTTTAGGGTTTCGAGTTTAGATTTTAAGGTTTAGGGTTTAGGGTTTAGGATTTAGGGTGAAGTTTGGGCAGCCCTTGGAATAATGGAATTAAAAGTTAGTGAATAAAATTTTCTTGTGGAATATTTGATTGAGATAGCTCTTGTTTTGACTGAACAACCTCTCATAAAATCTCATTCATATTATTGTTGTGCAGTCTTGCACACATGCCCCATTGAGGGTGGGGACCCTCTCTTGGCCTGCCCCTTTTGGCCTATTTTTGTGGCTTGTCCCCTCTTTGTGCTTATCTTTGAAACTCTTGGGGTTTTGGTCTTTGGTGCTTGCCTTGTTTTTGGGTGCATTTGTGTTGAGTTCCTAGTGGTTTTTGGGTCTTGCGGATGTCCCCTTTAGGGTCATCTTCTTTTTCCTTTTGTTTCCTCCCTTGGTGTTTTTGTTTGGGTCCTAAGGGTTGGTTTTCTCCCTTAGCTTTCCCTTGTTTTCCTTGTTTTCTTTGTTTTTCTGAAGGAGGAATAGGGATGGAATTAAACTTTTAGCTTTTCCCAAGTTCGTGATTCATTTCTCGTTCCCATTTCAGCTCTATTTCCTTCCCGCTTCCTCGCTTTCTTCTTCATTTTGTTTGTTTTGTCCTAAGGGTCACTTTCCTCCCTTAGGTTGTTATCGGGTCACTTTCCCTTTCTTTGTTGGAGATAGGACCGAGATGGAATCTGAACTTTGAACTTTGCCCAAGTTCATGATTCCTTTCCTATTCCCGTTCCGGCTTTGCCTCTCTCCTCCCGTCTTCTCATTTTTGTTGTTGCTTTGCTCGTTTTTGTCCTCAGGGGTCGCTTTCCTCCCTTGGTCTTTTCTTTTCTTTGTTTCTTTCTTTGCTTGTCGGATTCGGAATTGGGATGGATCCAAACTTTGAACTTTTTCCAAGTTCGGGATTCCTTTTCCATTCTCATTCTGCCTTCGCTTTCGCCAAGGTGGGTTTTGCTTCCGTGTCCACCTGGTTTCCCTTTGGTTTCTTTTCTCGTTCCTATTCTGCCTCCACCTTTGTCGGGGTGGGTTTTGGCTCTGCTTATTTTTTTTGCTTGATTCTCTGACCTTAAGAACTCTATGGACCTGCTTGGATTATGATGGTGTATTTGGCATTAATGGTGTCTCGTTTGAATGCAGGTTGGATTGAGCTGGGATTTGCAAGATGCACTTTTAAGATTTGGGTGTGATTTGTAGGCGTAGTCAAGTACACTTTACGACTACTATCATGAGACCCACTCCTACACACAAGGTTGACACGTCTGGTGTTCATTAATGGTGGGAAAATTTGGTTGGTAGATCCAACTTGGTTTTGTTTGATCTGGGTCATTTGTTTGCCTAGCTCTAGTTTGATTGGTGGTTCGTGTTCCTCCTATTTTTTGCACGCTACTATTTGCACGAGTGTTCATTAATGTTGGGTGCGGCTGAAGGACCCATTCCCTGACCTATGTGTGATCCCAAGTTGATTTGATTGGGTCCTTGTTTCATTCATTGATGAGCAATAGGTTATTGCTAACTGTCGGGGCCAATCTGGTTGGTGGCTAACTCTATTGTAACCCTAGCTTTGTTTCATGTAGGTGGGATATTCTATAATTTTGGCACTATGCCTCTTTTGTAAGGGTTGGGCTAGGGTGGAATAATTGGCTAGGTTGGTTACCAATCAATTTTAGATAGTAGATTTAGCAATAGAGTAGCAGGTTAAAGGATTAGGAGTTAGTTTTACATTTCAAGCAAGTGTTTTAACAAATCAGAAATGTTGTTAATGTGATGATTTAATACAAAGTGTGGACATTGTGTTAGGACTAGTGCCTCCTTTGCATTGAATAATCTTGCATGTTTCTTGTTCTATCTTTAAATCACTTGAAAATTTTTGGATGTAGCTTAGATTTAGTTTGTAATGCTTATGATTTAATGTCTGGACTATTGTAGCAATCCCTGGTTCATATCTTGGGAAGCTTCTTGATTATGGGGATGTTGTGCAAGGTCAACCTGTACCTCATATTCATGTGCTTAGTTCAACTATATCTATTCATTTAGTCTTATTGAATGAATGAATATAGCCTAAAAATATTTAACACCTTAGAAGATTGCACTATTCTTTGCAAGATCCCAGGTATAGCCTGAGTCAACCAGGAACTAGTTTAAGGGATTGGTCTATTCCAAGTATTTCATCATTTACATGGTTAATCTTAGTAGTAGTGTTAACATTAAAACTTTTGAAACCCTCACCTTTTGTTGTTTCTTTTATTAAATAGTTAGAACTTAAATTTAAAGCATCATCATATATTAAAATATGACAAGTTTAGAGCTTCCAACATTTGTATGTAAGACCCCTTGTGATTACCAACATATTCACATTTTATCACTGAGTTTGTTCACTACATTATCATAACTTGACATATGTAATACCTTGGGGTTACCTCTTTGTTTATAGAGATCAACATTTTAAGAGAGATAGGATAACTCTTATTCTATTTGAGTTGTTGCCATGCATAAAAAACAAACAATAGGATTGGCGCTAGAAGCAGGGCCTGAACAAGCATGCTGGAGCATTTTCTAATCGCCATTTCTCTTAAGAGGCTCAAAAGGAGAACAATATTTGTACTAGGAGAAGAGGAAGAGTTTCAAGAATTGCCACCTCCAACTAGGTCAACAAGGAATAGAAGAAGGGAGGAGTCATCATCCAATCCGTCATTTCCATCATCCTCACCTCCACCCACTTCATCTTCATCGGATTCTGAGACTGGTTCCATTCCACAACCCCAACTAGTCATTCATTGACCATTATCACCTCCACCGATGGATTTCCTGGTAAATAACCCATCACCCCTGACATTCAACAACTACAATGTTATGCCCAAGAACCCTGAGCATTTCTGCTCTAAGTTTCATATGAATGACCCAAATAGGGCAGCAGAAGAACACATCAAGATCTTTTAGACCTATCTAAGGGATAGAGGGATTAATCATGAGGAAGTTTCTTGAAAAATATTCCCTTATTTTCTAGGAGAAGAGGCCTTTTATTGGTATAACCACTTACCCGCTGCTTCCATCCAGAACTGGGAAGAGCTTGAGGCCGCATTCTTGCTAAAATTCAAGATTCCCATTTGTGCTAATGAGCTATACATGTAATTTTCTAGGGTAAAAATAGAGGTTAATAAACCCATAGGATCATTCAACAATAGGTTCCACCAAGCATACACCAGAATCCAAACACGTTATGCTAGAAATGAGGACATTGCCCTAGAAGTCTACTTTGAATCCCTTGACAACCTTACCTCCACCTTCCGTAAGTGGAGAACTAACCCTCCCACTACCTTGCTCACTACATATATGGAGGCTATTAAGGTCAGTACAGACCTAAGACAACACTTTTCTGGACCTTTATCATCTTTCGAACCAGTTGCTCACCCAAGCCAAGTCCAATCTCTCAACTAGGATCTTACTAATCACATGCCTATCATGAATCCCATTCCACAATTGCCTCTGGTCCCTCACCCAGGTCATCCAATAAACTAAGTCCAACCAATGCCCGGTTATCCCCAGACAAATGCTAACCATCCCCTCCATTCACAACCTAATTTCCCCACATATTTGCAGAACTCAAAATTTTTGAATCAGTCTACTAGTTCTGGAGGAGTGCCAGGGAAGTCCACAAACACTGTGAATCCAATCCCTTACAACCATCCAGATAAAGAAAGGTTAGATGAGTTGACCGAACAAGTAAAGAAATTGAATATGGAGGTAACCTACTTGAGGAACCAGAACAATCAACTCCAAGATAATCAAAAAATCATACAATCAAGTTATAAAAAAGGGCAACACTATGACATGAATCAAAACTTTGAAAGAGGACAAGATTCTGGTTAAAACTTTGATAGAAATCAACAAGGTGGATAAGGATTGAAAGAAGATAACCACCTAGGAAAAATAGGCCATGGAACACTGGGCCTAACAATGGAGAAGTTCCCACTCCACTAGATCAACCTTCCAATCCATAGAAACCTCCAAGTGGTGTATACTTGGCAGAGGTCGCTTTGTTCGAATGGTGTAGGCTTCACAAGATCAGTCAGCATTTTGAGCTTGACTACCCTGAATTTCAAACTGCTGCTTCCATTTTTCAGATGAAGTTGAAAACAATTCCACCGACCAAGAGTTGGTGCCCTCAAATCCATATGACTCCCCAGTTTTAGTGTTGAATCATACTTCATTCCCTAGGGGTGAGGAGAATGAACCAAAAGAGGAATCAAGAAGCCAGAGTGGAGAGGCTGAATAAGTGCTCAATGAAGATGAAATCTCTCAGTTGTTTGATGAAGAAACTGAGAATGACAATGGACCATTGGATGAAGAGGAGGATAATGTTGAAGAGGTGTAGATGTTTCAACAACCTATTAGAAAATATGATCTGAGGAGCAAGCCCCACAAGAATCCTCAGGTTGGAGGGTCGTTCACTACATCTGCCCCTCCACACAATTTTACTACTCCATCGGATCCACATGCCAATAACAATCCATCCTACCCTTAGGTGCCAACACAATACCTCACCAAGGAAGGACAACCAAATTTTTCCAAAGGAAGAATTTCTGATGCAACAAAGGATAAGAAAGCCGGTCATTCCAAGGAGCTCCACATTGACCTGAATGTGGAGCAGTTGGGAGAATATGTCACTGAGGAACTCAGAAAGGTAAAGGTGAGTCTTTCTTCGTTCGAGTTATTAAGTATTCCTAAAATAAAAAAATGTAGTTCTTGGGTCCTTTAATTAACATATAGAAATGCTAGGAATAGCTAGCAATGAGGAAATGTCAAGGCCTCCTAGTTCACAAATACCCAAAGGTCCTAGTTCTTCACAACCCGAGGATAGGGGTTAAGAAAAAGATAAGAGTCAGATTGCCCAAGCTGACTCATAGTTGAGTTTATTCCAAGGAAAAATGGAGACCCCTCCTTTTCTTATTTCTATTCGTATATTTGGTAAAAATTTGCACAATTGTCTATTGGATTTAGGGGAATCCACAAATGTTATTCCATTAGGGCTCTTGGTATTACCCCTACAGCCTCTCAAAAGAAATTCACCCAATTAGACAAAACCAAGGTGAATATTGTAGGAGAACTAAATATGATTCACATGCAAGTTGCCTTAGACCCTAGAGTGCAACAAGTGCTCAATATTTAGGTAGCTGACATTCCTAACACCTATGGTCTAATCTTGGGTAGGTATTTCACCAAGGCACTTAATGGAAACACATCTACATATCACTCTCATATGTGGCTCCCTTGGAAAGGAGTCCCAAATTAGATTAGAATTGAGAGGGAACCTAGAATGGAGTATGCCATCACTGAATATCAGAATAATTCAAATGAGATATTGGTAACAAAAGTTAGTATGGGGAACTATGTCTTAGCCTCCCCTTACCTCAGACACAGAAGAAATCTTGATGTTGCAAATCTCTTCTGGTGAATTCCCATCAGGATCTAGCAACTCCGAAGTGAAATTTGAACAAACAGAGGAGCCTATTGATCAAGAAGAAAGACAAATTAGTTTGTTGGATAACTTCCAAGAGTTTATCCAGAAATGTGTAAAAGATCAAATATAGCTAGGTAGAAATATGAACTTTGAAGAATTTCTTCTTCCTAATTGGTGTCATGTCCATGATGCTCCTCATTCTGAACTGAAATGTTCCTTGTGTCAAATTGTAGTTGAGCAAATACAAAGGCATATCAACACAACCCCAACTATTGGGTCATGCATAAAGATCATTCAAAATAGTCAAAGGGGGAAGGATCCAAAACCTCCTAAGGAACCTTTAGGTGACATAAAGGACAGATATATTCCAAGGAGAGCAAGAGATAATGATTTTTGGACATTAAGGTTTGATGGATCCAAATCCAAGCAAGGTGTTGGAGCAGGGCTTGAGCTGATCAATCCTAAAGGTAAGACAAACTTTGTTGCTCATAGACTCCAATTCCAATGCACTAACAATGTGGCTGAGTATGAAGCCCTAGTTCATGGGCTACTAATGGCATTGAGAAAGAAAGTTAAAATCCTCCAAGTGTTTGGATATTATGAGCTTTTGGTCAAGTAGGTGAGAAAAAAATACTCATTTCATGATAGAAGGATGCCCAACTACAGAAACAGAGTCTGGGATCTTATTGAAGGATTTGATGCCTCCAACATTCAACTGATACCTCAGAGTAAGAATCATACTATTGATTATTTGGTGCAAGAAACAAGTACATTGCATCCACTATCAATTTCAGGATTAAAGAGGTTCACAGTGGAACTTATTCTAGTGCCCTCGGTGCTTGACAGTGTCACCAATTTTTAGGTATTTGAGAATGATAAGCACATTCTTGATTTTATTACTAGCTATGATGTATTTTCTTCTCAAGTTATTGATGAGGTTGAGCCTCAAGAGGCCAAATTTGACCTAGAAGGAGTCAATTTGAAGACTAACACCATCTCGAGAGGTATGGTGCAATTAAAAATGATCTTTGATTTGGATAGGATCAAAGACCAAGAGCAGAAAATAAAAAGGGAATCCCTCAATAGTCAATATGAAACATATAACATGGGAACCCAAGGTAATGGTATGAATTTCTTTATTGGTAAAGTGTGCACTTTGAGGAGAGGAAAGGAATTATTGATGCCTTGCACACATATCAGGATGTGATAGCCTAGAGTTATGATAACTTGAGGACATATGAGACTTCAGCCATTACACACACAATTCCCCTCAAGTCAAATGTTAAGCCATTCAGGAAAAGACAAAAACCAATCAATGCTTTGTTGGAGCCCATTATTCAGAAGGAGGTGCAAAAGCTACTCTCAGCATAAATCATATTTCTAGTAAGACATTCAACATGGGTTGCAAACTTGGTTCTAGTCAGGAAGAAAAATGGAGAAATTAGACTATGTGTTAATTTTAGGAATCTGAACAAAGCATCAAAAAATGATAATTATCCAATCCCTTTACTAGATGAGGTGATTCAAGTTGTCAATGGATCTCAGATGATGTCCTTTTTGGATGGGTACTCTGGATACAATCAGGTCATGGTCCAATATGAGGATAGGTACATGACTGCCTTCACTATGAAATGGGGAACCTTTGCTTACCAAAGAATGCCCTTTAGGTTAATCAATGTTGGAGCTACGTTCCAAAGAGAAATGGATATTTCATTTAAGGGAATCATTGGAAAGTGCATAATCATCTACATGGATTATTTGACAGTCTTTTCCAAGAAGAGAAGTGATCATGTTGTAGATTTATGCAAAGTATTCCAGAAGTACATGGAATTTGGTATTTCAATTAATCCGAAGAAGTGCATCTTTGGATTCACTAAGGGAAAGATGTTAGGACATGTTATTTCAGAACAAGGTATTGCCATTGATCCCAAACAAGTGGAGGAAATACTAAAAAATTCAACCTCCTGCAAGCAAGAAGGAAATGAAATCATTCTTTGGCAAGATTAACTTTGTCAGGAAATTTATCATTGGATTTGCAGAAATAGTCAAGGCCTTAAATGTCATGTTGAAGAAAGAAACAAAGTTTGGATTGAATACAGAGGCTAAGGAAGCATTTGCAGAAATCAAGAGAGCTATTTTTAAGGCCCCTGTTTTGGTAAGTCTTGATTATGCTAGGGCATTCTACATTTATTCGTTTGCTTCTGATCACTCCTATGTGGGCTTGTTGACACAAAATTCTAATCAAGGTAATGAACATCCCATAGCATTCATGAGTGCACCTTTGAAGGATGTCGAACTGAGGTATCCTAGTGTTGAAAAGCAGACTTATGCCTTGATCTGAATTGTGAAGAAGTTTAGGCATTAAATTTTGAGAAACAAGGTCTCTGCTATAGTCCATGATCCATCAGTCAAGCTGTTGTTGATGCAAAATGAGTTGCGTGAATGTAGAGCCAAGTGGATAACTATGTTACAAGAATATGATATTGAAATCCAACCCATGAGGTTGGTAAGAGGGTAGGGATTGACCAAAACAATGGCAGAAATGGGTCCTGACCTTGTTGCCCAACATTATAATCTTGAAGATGTTTCTCTAGGGGATTGGTATGATGACATTATTTACTAATTGTTGAATCAACAATGTCCCAAATACCTTAATTTAGTGCAAAGGAGAGCTCTACGTTTGAAGAGTGGAAGTTTTATGATGAAAGGAGTTGTCCTATAGAAGAGAAATCATGAAGGTGTCTACTTGAGATGCCTAGGGAAAGAAGAGGTGGGGAGAGTGATGATTGAATTTCATGCTAAATATGGCACAGGCCATGGTTCAACACCTTCCACTGCAAATTAGATTATGAGGTTAGGCTATTATTGGCCTACCTTGTTCAAGGACACACATCACCATGTGAGAACTTGCCATGTGTGTCAAACTATAGCAACCAGGGGGAGGTGTGCAACTCTTCCACTTTGGCTTGTCATAGAGGTAAAACCATTTGCACAATGGGGAATGGACTTCATTGGTACAATCAACCCATCTTCATTTGTGGGCCACAAGTATATTCTTACCATAACTGACTATTTTACTAGGTGGACTGAAGCTCTTGCATGCAAATAATGTACTTTAGAAGTAGTAATCAATTTAATGGAATTAGGTATCATTAATCGCTTTGGCTGTCCACTAGCTATAGTTTGTGATAATGCTTCTACATTTGCATCTTTAGAGTTCTCTAACTGGGCTTATGACCATGGGGTTACCATCAAGTTTGCATCCAATTACTATCCACAAGGGAATGGCTTGTATGAGTCTTCCAATAAGAACCTTCTAACAGTCATCCAAAAACTACTAGAAAAGAATCCCAAGGATTAGCATACCTAGCTTAGATTTTCTCTTTGGGTAGACCGCACTAGACATAAAACATCCTTAGGAACCTCTCCTTACCACTTAGTGTATGGATTGGAACCTGTATTTCCCATCCAATTGAAGATCCCTACCCTACAATTCATCAATGGATATTATGATTGAGAGGATGAGTGTGAAGCTTGCTTAACTGAATTGTTGCACCTTGAAGAGAGAAGAGATGAAGCCCTAGAAAACTCTACCAAACATCAAGGTATAATGAAAAGATGGTTTTAGAGGATAGCCAAGGTGAAAGCCTTTAGAATCTATGACTTGTTTCTCTACTGGGATAAAGCCCATGACAAAAAGGGGGAGCATGGAAAATTTGATAGAATTTGGCTCAAGCCTTATTAGATTGCAGAGATTCTGGGAGATAATGCCTTATGTTTGAAAACCCTCACTAGAGGAGATATCCCACTGCCTGTCAATGGGCAGTATTTGAAGCATTATTTTCAATCTTGAGTTGTTCTCAACTTTGTCCTTGTACATAAGTAGGTTAGGTTTCCTTTGTGTTGTGTTGTTTTTTCTTTTGTTTTGGTGGGGTTTCTTTTGGTTTTGGGTTTCCTCTGTTCCTGTTTTGCTTGCGGTTTTTTATTTGGGTTTCCTTTGGGTTTTTTTTTTCTCTGCTTGTATGTTGCTCTGGTTTTGGTTTGATTTGGTTTGCTTGGGTTAGTTTTCCCTATTGCTTTACTTTGTGGGATTGTCCTACTTTCCTCTAGGCTTGTTGTATCTATACAATCGGATACTTGTCTGGGTCTGTTCTTGGATCTATTTTACAAACTCTTATCATCTTTTCAGAGTCATTCAAACTGGTGGATCTCCTTCATCTAATGTTGCATGGGCTAGGAGTTAGTGTCACTTGACTAATTTGAATGTTGGAATGCATCTGGGTCTTATATCTTCACACAAATCTTAAGAATTCAAAGGTTGCATATGGTCTTTAGGAGGTCTGACTAGGTAAAAAATCTTAAATTCTGCTCCAGTGCCACTGTGGTTCTCATCCTTGAGTGTGGGCTTCATTGCCTGCAAGGTGAAAAGGTAAATCTTTAAAAGAAAATCTCAAAAGAGAATATCAAAGAGAAAAAAAATATTGAAAATAAAAAATGATCACCTTTTCAAGGGTATCCTAGTATCTCTACTGGAGCTATGGACGCCTAGCTAGCAGTAGAGCTATGTTAAGGAGGGTCACAGTGATAACCTCACTGGGGCTATGGACGCCTGACTGGCAGTGAGGCTCTATCCAGGTTTCTTTTGGAGTTAGAATCCTTAGGTAGCCCTGTCAAACTGAATTTGGTCCTTGTTGCAACTTAGGAAAGGAAAATTAATGCATATGCACACACTTTGACCCTCATACATGAAAGGTTGGCTTGTTAGTGATTTCTAAAACCTTGTCTATTTGTAACCTGATGCTTGGAGTGAAACCAAAGATTTTGAGCTCTTGATGCCATTTTGTCATCAAAATTCTCTGGAGAATTTCCCCAGTGGAGTCACCATTTGTTGTGCACTCTTGCACACACAGCCCACTAAGGGTGGGGACCCTCTCTTGTCCTACCCCTTTTGGCCTATTTCTGTGGCTTTCCCCCTCTTTGTGCTTATCTTTGAAAATCTTGGGTTTTCGGTCTTTGGTGCTTGCCTTGTTTGTGGGTGCGTTTGTGTTGAGTTCCTGGTGGTTTTTGGGTCTTGTAGATGTCCCCTCTGGGGTGGTCTTCTTTTTCCTTTTGTTTCCTCCCTTGGTGTTTTTGTTTGGTTCCTAAGGGTTGGTTCTCTCACTTAGATTTCCCTTGTTTTCCTTATTTTCATTGTTCTTCTGGAGGCAGAACCGAGATGGAATTGAACTTGGAGCTTTGCTCAAGTTCGAGATTTTGTTCCCATTCCTATTCCGGATCTGTTTCCTTCCCGCTTCCTTGCTTTCTTCTTCATTTTTTTAATTTTGTCCTAAGGGTTGCTTTCCCTTTCTTTTGTCGGAGATGGGACTAGGATGGAATCCGAACTTTGAACTTTCCCCAAGTTCGTGATTCCTTTCCCATTCTCATTTCGGCTCCGCCTCCCGCCTTCTCGTTTTTGTTATTTCTTTGCTCATTTTTGTCCTTGGGGGTCACTTTCCTCCCTTGGTCTTTTCTTCGCTTTATTTCTTTCTTCGCTTGTTAGAGTTGGAACCGGGATGGATCCGAACTTTGAACTTTTCCCAAGTTCGTGATTCCTTTCCTGTTCCCATTCTGCCTCTGCTTTGGCTAGGGTGGGTTTTGCTTCCACCTCCATTTGGTTTCCTTTCCCGTTCCCATTCCGCCTCCACCTCCGCTGAGGTTGGTTTTGGCTATGCTTCCACCTATCTTTGGTTTCGCCTTCACTTGATTTTTATTGCTTGATTCTTTGACCTTAGGAACCCTATGGAACTGCTTGGATTATGATGGTGTATTTGGCATTAATGGTGTCCCATTTGAATGTAGGTTGGATCGAGCTAGGATGTGGGATGCACTTTGAATATTTGGGTGTGATTTGTAGGTGTAGTCAAGTACACTTTGTGACTGTTGTCACGAGGCCCACTCCTAGATGCAATGTCAACACATCTGGTGTTCATTAATGATGGGTAGATTTGGTTGGTAGATCCAACTCGGTTTTGTTCGATCTGGGCCATCCATTTTCCCGGCTCTGGTTCGATTGGTGTTTCGTGTTCCTCCTATTTCATGCTCGTTTCTATTCGTGTAGGTTTTCATTAATGTTTGGCATGGCTTGAGGATCCGTTCCTTGACCTACATGCGATCCCAAGTTGATTTGATGGGGTCCTTGTTGCATTCATTGCTGAGCGGTGCGTTATTGTTGATTGTCGGGGCCGATCTAGTTGGCTATTGACTCTTTTGTAACCCTAGCTCTGTTTCACGTGGGCGGGTTGTTCTATAAGTATGGCACTTTGCCTCTTTTGTAAGGGTTGGGCCAGGGTGGAATAATTGGCCAAGTTTGTTAGGCTGGTTACCAATCAAGTTTAGACAGTAGATTTAGCAACAGAGTAGCATGTTAGAGGATTAGGAGTTAGTTTTACATTTCAAGAAAGTGTTGTAACAAAACAAAAATGTTGTTAATATGATGATTTAATACAAAGTGTGGACATTGTGTTATGACTGGTGCCTCCTTTGTATTGAATAAACTTGCATGTTTCTTTTTCTATCTTTAAATCACTTGGAAATGTTTGAGTTTAGCTTAGATTTAGTTCGTAATGCTTATGATTTAATTCCTGGAGTGTTGTAGCAGTCTCTGGTTCATATCTTGGTTAGCTTCTTGATTGTGGGAATTTTGTGCAAGGTCAACCTATACCTCATATTCATTTGCTTATTTCAGTTGTATCTATTTATTTCATCTTATTGAATGAATGCCTATAGCCTGAAAATCTTTAACACCTTAGAAGATTGCACTGTTCTTTGCAAGATTGTAGGTATAGCCTGAGTCAACCAGGAACTAGTTTAAGGGATTGGTCCATTCCAAGTATTTCATCATTTGCATGGTTAATCTTAGGAGTAGTGTTAACATTAGAACTTCTAAAACCCTCACCTTTTGTTGTTTCTTTTATTAAATGGTTAGAACTTAAAGTTAAAGCATCACCATATCTTAAAATCTGATGAGTTTAGAGCTTCTAGCATTTTTATGTAAGACCCCTTGTGAATACCAACATATTCACATTTTATCACTAAGTTTGTTCACTGCATTATCATAACTTGACACCCGCAATACCTTGGGGTTATCTCTCTGTTCATAGAGACCAACCTTTTAAGAGAGATAGGATAACCCTTATTTTGTTTAAGTTGTTGCCATGCAGAAACACCAAAAACCAATTATAATCTTGCATGATCTTATTATTGTTAAATTTGGTTTCCTTGGGAAACTTCACCAAATTTTAAGAACTTCTTTGATCCCCTTAAGAAATGTCATATTAGGACACCTTAAGACATTGGTTTAGGGTTTAGGGTAATAGGATGACAAGTAAGGGGTTAATATTTTTGATTCATCACATGAAAGAACATTAGTTTATGAATATTTTTTATTTTATGAATAGACTGACTATTTCCTTAGATTACTTATATGATGGAGGTATTTTCTAATATAATTATTGACCAAGTTTTATAATGCTCTAGCTAGATACCATGCAAAAATGGGTTTGATCCTAGGCTTCACACAAATTTTTATTCATTGAAGATCTAATCACTACCATATAAGTATATAAGTGATCATAAAATTATGTTGAGGTCTCTACTCTTCTAGTGAGGAAATTTAACTATCTACTCAAGTTTTAACAATCATGGTTTGAATTGTAACATATTATGGCATAGTATCATGTTGTAAGATAGTATGAATCATAATAGGTGCATAAGGCCCATATTATTAACTCAATTAAGCATAATATGTTAAAGAAACATATAATTAAGCATAATCTATAATACAAATATATAATTTATATCAATTATAATGATCCACTAGTCCCATAAGTAAAATTTAACATATTATTTACTAATTTAATTATATTTATGTTCATAACATTTAATTGATTGTGTCTCTTGACACATCTCTCTAACTTAATGAATATGACATTAAAATGCATAATACTTATCAAATCCTATTTCATTGTCAATATCAAGGACCCTAATTTACTATGTATCAACCTAAATCTATTGAATAATTTCTTACATAGGCATGCTTACATACTTGTCTCCATACAATGCAAACGAAGTTTAAAACATTTAAGAAATTCAAATGAATTTAAATTTCATTATCAAATATTCTTGAGCTTGAAATCAACGTTTTCAAATATAATTTTTTTGTTTGTTTTTAATTTAGGGTTTTCAAATGCAATTTTTTTGTTTGAATTCAATTTAGGGTTTCAAGAAGCAATTAGGGTTTTCAGTGCAATTTTTTTTTGATTTCAATTTAGGGTTTCCAAATGATTTTATTTTTGTTTGATTTCAATTTAGGGTTCAAAAATAATTAGGGGTTTGAAATGCAATTTTTAAATTTTATTTCAATTTAGGATTTTCAAATGCAATTTTTTGTTTCTTTTAATTTAGGGTTTTCAAATGCATTTTTTTTGTTTCCTTTCAATTTAGTGTTTTCAAATGCAATTTTTTTTGTTTCATTGAACAATTTAGGTATCAAAATCTTTTTTATTTTTTCTTAGGATATGATTTAAGGTTGATTTTTCATTTCTATTCAATATCTTGAGGGTTTCATTTCATTTTTTCTTCTTCTTCAAACCAACATTTATTCTATTACAGGTAAATAAAAATACATAAAACATTAAATAAATTGAAAAAACACATACTAAAATCTATCATTGTGTTAAAAATTTCAAAAAATAAAGAAAAATTAAAAAAAGGGGTTGGAGGCTTACCTTGAGGTCACTGTTTGCTCTGCAAAATTGGGATCCCCTGCGCTAAATAAATGATTGAGTTTCATTTTTTTTAAATAAATACCACTTAAAAATGTGATCCAGTTTCTTGAATGTTAGTTCATGACCCATTAATAAATAAGATACCATTTTTTTAAAAATGGGATCTTGTTTAGAATTTAGGCTCGAGATCCTGAAGCTAAATGAGATGCCATTTCCTAAAAGCGAGATCCCATTTTTTGCAAGTCGATTTCATTTTTTTGCCTAAGGAAAAAAAATTCACATTTCATGGACTCATCTTCTTTCTCTTAACCATTATCTCTCTCCTCAAGTGCAAGATCCGCATGCTCAAGCTCTGGCATGCCAAAGTCCTATAAAAACCATCCAAATAGAAATTAAAATAGAAATCAATAATCACTTTATTTTTCAATAATAAACAACTATAACAATGGATGTAATTTGAAATTTACTAATTTACCTCATACCCCCATGATAGCCATCGAGTTGTCTATTACAGAAGATACGCCATGATCCATTTCCCTATCATCGAGAGATGTTTCTACTTCCATTATATGAAAATTAAACAATAAATTATGATCATGAAAAGTAGAATAGTGATGCAGGTGATGGATTATAATGTATGAGATAATCAACAATTTTTGAGTACTTATTGAACTATATATTTCTTACTATTATGCTTACTATTTTCCTTATCCATAGCTTTTTCGAAAGCACCTATTTTAGGCTTTTATCCATAGAAACAAGGAAGTGAACAGTTTGATAAAATTCTTTGGTAGACATGTATGAAAAATGTGGTAGCATAGAAAAGGTAGTGAACTATTTGAAAAAATTCCTCAAAGAAATGTGCTATCATGGTGATGGAATGCTATGACAAAAAAAAAATTCATGGAATTCCATCACCATGAGACCACATTTCTTTGAGGAATTTTTTCAAATAGTTCATTGTTTTCAAATAGTTCATTGCCTTCTCCATGCTATTATGCTAGGATGGGGTGGATGGTATAGTGTGATCTTGGTTATGAGGTGGTGGAGGATCATGACATGAAGAGGGAGGTGTTTTTTTAATCATGAGGGGAAGAAGATCATCAGATGGGGTGGAAGGTGTAATTTAAGACCAAATTTTGAGAGCGATCATATAATGGAGTGGAACATGTACTTTGATATGGAAATGGAAGGATGTCATTAGATGAAGTGGGGGAGAGGGGATTGTGGGAGGGTGATGAAGGGATATCTTTCTCTTGAGATGGAAATATATCATCAAATGAGATGGAAGGGATATAATGTTATTTATTGGAAATGGGATCATGAGATGGAAGGGGATCATATGATGGATGAGAAGGGTTTCCTTGATCTTTATATGGATTGGAATCTATGTTAGTATGCTTTGGATTAGGATATGAACATGGTTCATTTGATATGGATGGTGTGACAAGGGAGGAAGGTTTTATATATTCTTCAACTTGGATAGATTGATTGATAGAGGATTCATTTAAGATTTAGGGTATTAGAGTTTATCTTGATGTGGGGGAGATGAAGGTGGATGAATGATATGAAAAGATTGCACCACTTTTTTTTTGCATGGGGAACAACCACCTTTGAAAATAGTCCTTGGACGAAGTTATTATGAGATACATGGGATGAATTTTCTTGGTAATAGTTGGGTGATGTGGATTTTAAGGATGTGGGATATGAACACGTGGAATAAGAAGTGGAAGCTTCCATGGATTGGTGAATTGAGGATGAGAATGAGGACCTTGAAAAGGATTTGGAGAAGAATTTTGGCCAAATTATTGGTTTCCATTGTCAAATGAAGTGGAAGGATAAGAAAGAGGATATGGATTGGGATTGGATGAAGGTAGGCAGGATGGAATATTAGCACCAATGCGAAGGAGACATCTAAGCATGGAATCCTCATAATTATGGAAGTAGTAGGTGAGGATAAAATTAGTGGCAGTGGATGGGGATGATATGGATGGGACTTGAGGGGAGATTTCGATGGGGGATTGGTGGAAAATTGGAGCATTTTATCTATTAAAAATGGATTCAAGATGATTCACAATTCTCTCATTGTCATCATTAGGATAATGTTTGGGTTGGTCAAAAAAGCTATCCTCATCATCATCGATATGGTTGGGGTTGGTTGGAATGGAAGAGGTTGTATTAGAATAGATTAGGTTGGATGGATGATAGATTAGATGGTTGGACATGGTGGAGGATTAATTGGAAGAGAGATTGGTATTGATTTTAGATGAGGATGGAAATTAGGATGATGGATTAGGAATGAACTTGGGGATTGGAAGAATAGGATCAAATGATGAAGATGGAGGATGGGATAATATTTGGAGATCAATTCTAAGACCTTAAAATGATTTGATTTGATTAAAGAGGATTATCTATTCTTAAGGTAGTGTGATTTTTGTGAAAAATTCCTCAAAGAAATATGGTCTCATGGTGATGGAATGGAATTTCATCACCATGAGACCACATTTCTTTTAGGCATTTTTTCAAAAAACTCACTACCTTGTCTATGCTATTGCTTACTATTATGATTTGATAGATTTTTTCCAATCATCCATTATTTTTTGGAAAGCACCTATTTTAGGATTTTAGCCATAGTAGCAAGGAAGTGAACTATTTGATAAAATGCTTTGGTAGACATGTATGGAAAATGTGGTAATATAGACAAGGTAGTGAGTTGTTTGAAAAAATGACTCAAATAAATGTGGTCTCATGGTGATGGAAATCACCCTGAGACCACATTTATTAGAGGCATTTTAAAAAAAAATTCATTGCCTTGTCTATGCTAGATTGCTTACTATTATTTCCAAGCATCCATAACATAGACAAGGTAGTGAATTGTTTGAAAAAATGCCTCAATAAAATGTGATCTCATGGGATGCCATGAAAAGAAAAATAAATTTGGTAGTAGCTCCTAGTTATTAGCTATGATATGTGAATTAATTACATCACTTCTTATGTTGACTTTTTAAAAAACTATATTGTAATTGATATTTTGCCATCTATCAACATCTAGTTATTAGTTTTTCAATGTGAAGTAATGATTTGAGTTTACAATATGTGCAATGCAATGTAATCAATGATATGAATACAAACTGCACAAATATATTTACAATTTATTAGTTAAACTCCTTATTCTATTACTTGATTGAAGCTTTGAACTTGATCCCCATTGGGAGATGTTGTCATGAAATCTCTAAGATTAACCTATTCAACATCCAAAATTGGATATTAGAATACCATTTCATATAACAATGTTATTCACATGTAATATTTATAATTGTTTACTAGTTACATACCTCATCAACACATGTTGTGGAGTAATATGGAGGTGGAGGACTGGTGAAAATAGTATGAACACTATAACCCTAAATTTTCATTCAATTCAATGAACATGCTAACATTTACCTGAGTATCAAGGCCAAAAGCCTCATTCAAGATGACATATGTCATTTCCAACTAGTTAGCTATAGACGTAGCTTGTACACCTACCTCTTGACTATCTATGGTGTCATTACCATAGGTGGACCTACAAGTCTAAAAAATATGGGGTGGAACCCTATCCCTCAAAGTCTCCCTCAACTCACATTGTACTGCAAGAACCACATGCTCTATAATACTCTGGGCTAGAGAACTAATATAGTGTAGAGTCTCAACCTCAACACTCTCCTTCACAATGGAAGGTATAGCCACATGCTCATAAGCTAGTATGGTGAGTGCTCATCTCATTGAGTGTTGAGTGTTGAGTATCAAGGTGTGCCCCTAGTCTATCTTGTTCAAACCCACCACCTCTATCTTGGAAGTCCCACATATCAAAATAATTGGGGATTTTGTTGAGGAAAAACTCATAGTAGATTTTCCTCAAGAAATATTGTGGGACCTCATTATTGTGGCATGGAGGATGGTCAAAAACCATCCACCACCTCTGCCAAAAATGGTCTTGTATCCCCTATTGGTTGCACCAATGGATATAAAACCTCTTTCTTGTAGGGTGTAGAGGTTGATTTGTTCGTGGGTTAGTGAAAAGTTAACACAAGTCAAATTTTGTAATTTTTTCATTTTTGACTTGTGTGTAGGATAGTTTATCTACATAATATTCTTTATACTCTCATCTCTTCTCTACCCAACCACTTAATTGCTTTCTAATTGAATCTACATGTTTCAACATAACTTCAAGTGATTCTACAAGTGTGGTTCTTTGTGAGGTTGAACTTGTAGGATATTTCAACCTCACAATTAACTCCTAAATTTATTTTTGTTATTTCAAATTTCCCCCATTAAATTTTGTTGAGTTCCAGGGGGATGTTAAGGAATTGTTGGAGGAGTTTGTTGTTGGATTTGGGGTTGTTCATCACCAAGTATTTCGAGTTGAATTGAAGAAGGATTTTGAATATTGGGAGGTTGATTATCATTTCCTATAAATTAAACAAATTTACATGAAAAAACCTATTATATCTACCTATTTAGAAATAAAATCACAAAAAAAAAATTACTCCTAGCACTCCCCGAATGTCATGGCAGAATTTTGGTGAAGAATCAACAATGATTTGATGAAGAATTTTATCTCCAATAATGTAAGTGCACTTTTGAGGGTTTGAAGGATGCGTTCTTGGAGAAAAACGTAGAAATGAAAAATGATTGAATACTATTTTCTTATGAACACTTATAATGCTCTCACATTATAATAGGATTGTGTTACAACATGAGCACGTTATAATACAAGCACATTATAACACAAGCACATTATAGGCTCGGTGTGATCGAGCCTTAGGTTATAACACAAGCACACTATAACATGCTCATGCTATGAATTTAAAAAAATTTAAAACATGTGGACACTTTTTGGTCCCCCAACTTTTTGTACCCACCCACCACTAAAGCCTCTTCCTTCGCCACAAGAATAATATCCTCTTCATATAGAGGATCCTCCTCTTCCCTTTATTTATTGTGTGTTTTCACAAGATGTGATTGAATCCCCTTTCTTTATTTGGTAGCCTCTACTAGTGCTACTTTATCCTCTTCCTCTTGAAAATATACCCCTACCATGGGAGCTATTTTGGTGTTTTCTTGAGAACTTCTCCTCCACCTTTAATGTATACTAGTATGCGTCCTCCACACTTGTTATTTGAATCATTCTTATATCATCCTAAATCAAATTGTGAAGACCATTTGCATAGCTTTACACCTTCTTTGTATCATCATACACATGTATCTCTTGAATACTCAACCTATAAAAATCCTCTTTATAATAATTTTGTACATTCTTCTCCCTTTGTTTTAGATTTACAATTTCTTGAATAGACTGATGTGGTAATCGATGGAAAAAAATGACCTTAAAATTTGTGATCACCCTTTCCCATGTTCAAATTTTCTCTCTACCTATTTTCTGCCTTTCAACTTGCATGTTCTTCCACCACAATGAAGAATTTCCTTTCAGCTTTGTGCAAGCGTAGTTTACCCTTTTTGGGTCTTCAATAAATTCAAGGTCAAAATATTTCTCCATCTTGGATATCCAATCCACTAACTCTTATAGATTCCAGCTTATATTGTAACTAAGGGTTCCAACTTTTCCTTGATGTTGATCCTTTCTATGGCTTGCAAGAATCTATCCTTTTCTTCATCCCTTCCATCATCTTCAAATTTGATTTCCAACAACTCAACATACTCTTTGTCATCACTAACATCTACTACTGGTATTCCTCTTCATTGTATCATCTCTATTATATCCATCCTTCTTGTGATGCCTCTTAGCATCTCCATGATGGTTGTACCACCATAATTCTATGATCCCCTTCATCCACATACCCTTTGTGCCATTTCCACAACCCTCTATAGTTTTATGTCTCTTCTCTTTACAATCCCTAAATATTTTTTTTGGGTTCTCTTACGAGACAACCAAAAATATTCCCTTTGATACCACTCAATGAGTTAAATATTGGGAGCCTTCCAAAGAAGCCAATTCTTATGGTCTCAAAACCACTCCAGTTTATTCAAATGCAAAACTTATTTGACACAACTCTAAAAAACATGACACAATGTAATGCTAATAGAGGTCACTTCAATGGGAAATTGACTTCTCCACCTTTATTATTATTCCAAATTCAATAGTTTTCAATAATGCTATAATTTATAGAGGTTTATTTAAAAGTTTGAACTAGATTTCTTGTCAATACAATCTGGGTTGTATAACACACACCATCCTTCCTTCCACTCAATTGGGTTTTTCTTGTCTTGGACATCATATGCTCATTTATAATTGAGGATAATTTTCCCCTTCACAAACCAATTACCCTCTTTATGTGTGGGAATGAAAATTCGAGTCTTCAATGTACATTTATCCTAAATCTCAATTCATTCCTACGCTAGCTCACACTCAAGTGCCAAGATGAAATTAAAATGGTTGAAATATGAAATCACCTCTTTCTACTCTGCACAATCATTCTACCCAGGTCGATGAAAGATTACTACTACCTTGTGTGAGTTTTTTGTTACTGATTATTCCTTTATTGACCATATAATATGCATCATTGGTGTGATATAGCCCTATTTCATTGACTTTCAACTTTAATGGTTACCAATATCCACATAAATCTATTCAATTCATGTTATTTTCTACTTCAATTTCTATACAGGTCTATTCCCTTTGTTTTATCTATCTTTGGTTCTCACACAATAGATTGTAAATTTAGTTTTTTCTTCTTCTTCCCCCTTCTTTCGAATCTCTCTCTACAAAAATCCTCTCTCCACTATTAGCCCAGCCAAGCCCAAAACCACCTCTTCAATTTTTTCTTTTCTCTCTCTTGTTTGAAGTTGAATCCTCTCCTATCATACACTCTTGATCTTCTCTATGAATTGAATCTCTCATATTTTATAATTGAATCCTTAAGACTTTATTTTAATTATTGACTTGGTTGTGAGACCAAAAGTCACCTCCATCATTTCATTACACATTGATGATTGAAATATCCAACCATTGAATTTGATTAAAAAATCAAAGCACAACAAAAATGAACTTGACAAAATACAAACATGTGTTAGAAAAAATAAATCCACTTCTCTTTTTTTGGCGTATGATTTCCATATGCTTGGGATGCTCCTACATCACATGATATTTTAGGAAAATACAATACTACATAAAACTAAAGGAACAACTACACAAATTAGTGGTATCATAGAAGTAATGGTTATTCATGAAAATAAAAGAGGGCTTACTATGATAAGGAATGAAAAAAATAAGAGTAGTAAAATATGGATGAAGGATTTGATCTAGTTGTGATCAAGCTAAAACCACTATAATGATCAACTATGGATTGTTAAACTATTGGTCATGGCATCATATTGTAATAAATGGGATAGTCATACTATTTGGCTTCGTCTCATGTTTTAAGGATGAAACATGTCAATGAGGGATGAAATTTCATGTACTTAGGGATATATTATTATAATGTATTTAGAAACAAATAAAAAACAAGTAGAAGAAGTCAAACTAAATACATGTTTCCATGCATTTTCAAATCTTAGTGAGTTTTGAAAAGGGTTTCCTCCTAAAAATAATTTTGGTAAGGCCATTCAATCAATTCTAGAATACCACCTACTACCCTTCAACTATTTATAAAATATGCACAAAAAGAATGAGGAATAGAAGTAAAATATCAACACTAGCAAGATTTACCCTCTAGTGTTAGAAAAAAAGGAAAATGAACAAAACATAATAAAGAGACAAATAAATAATGCTAAATTCCAACACAAATAATTCTACTTAAGCTAGAAGAAAATGGAAGGTAACTCATGGACCTAAAGTTAATTTTATAGACACACATGAAGAAGTTGAGAAGAAGGACAATGTGAAAGTAGGTCATTAAGTTGAAGAGTTTTTTGGTTGAATTTACCACATGGGAAGATGAATATTTCATGTAAAACCATCCACAATTAGTTTCCCTCTCTTTTTGTTGTTTCCTTTTTGCTAATAAGTGTCATCATGATAACTTTTTTATCATTCCTTTAGTCATTGCCAAGTGTCCATGCCTTGGCTCCCCTCCTTTTGAAATCCCCTAAGAAAGATGGTTATCTACCCCCACTCTCTCTTTAATTAATACTTGGAGTGCCCCCAATTACATGAATTCTCATAAAATCTTGCCAAATATTTTAGGAGTGGCTCCTTAAGCATGTGCACCATCATTTTCATTAAAAGAGAAACAAATCCAAAAATCTACATAGTGATTGTATTGAAAAGTAATAATTGATAAATACCTAAATCCTCATCAAACAAAACACTTTAACATTCTAAAAGTTTCATGATCATTAAGCCAAGTAGAGAACCTTCAACAAAGAATTGAGTACAAAATTACAAGAAAAATTCAATAAAGTAGTGCTTTCAAAGGGAAATGAAGGTTTTTTGTGAGGAGAGTGTAAAGATGAATCCTTTTGAATCTTCATCCCTGAGTTAGAGGAATTCAAAAAGACAAAGGTCTTGTAGTCTAGTGGATATCAAAGGGTTTCGTCCTTAATTCGTAGAGATCAAATCATATGCATCTACACCTACACCACCAAATCCCATTTTACCAAATGTGAAAAATGTTCCAAAGGGACCTTGGAGGGACCACACATTGTTCCTTGACCATGCAAATGAGATCTTTGATCCAAAATTAGCTAAGAAATCAAAAGGCCTAAGAGAGGTTGCTCATACCCACATGATCGTAAAGGCCCACAAGGTTGATCTTGATTCTTTCAGCTTTAGGTCATGGATCTATAACATAACAAAATATATGGTTCCTCTTGTACACTCGTGTCCAGAGCTTATTTCTCTCTTTTCATAGAAATATGATATCAATGTTGGCATTATCAAGGACAACCGCATGAACATGGAGATGAGTGCAACAAAATTTAAAGAGATGCTCTATCTTCCCCTCAACCCAATGCATATTATATTATACAAATATTTTGTAGAAAGTATGGGAAACTCATGATTGGAAGCTAGGTTTCTTGAACTCACTTCTCCATAATAATTATGTAGAAGTGCCACCCTTGCCCATTTATCTCTCAATATTTAAGGAACCAGATATGAGGGACACCTTATCTATGATGGCATTCATCTTTAGACTCGATTGGGATTCCGATGTACATGAATACCAATTGGGCATAGTATTCCACCTGAATATGGTGACAAAGGAGAAAACCTACATAATGGACTATGTAGCTATCATCATTGATGCTATTCATTATCAACTAGAAAAAATTTCAACTCAAAAAAACTTAAGGTATTCTTCTTTTCTCTTTCATACAATTCCTTCCCAGAACACTAAATTCTTATCATCCTACTTTACCATCAAATCCATTGAGATAGATGTATTCCATCACAAGGTGATCCTCATCTTTGCATAGACCCAAATCATGTTGGTTATGTTGGATTACCATTAGTTCTCAAAATGTCTTATATGCTCGGTCATAATTGACCTCATCTTGGGACCCATCACTAATCGAATGAAAGACTACCAACATGAATGACTCACTAGCTACAAGACTCCATGCAACTGGTTTTTTGGAACCCACCACACTTTCATCAAGGTCCATGTTTTCAAGAAAGACCCATTATGGCTCCCACACGTGCTCATGGACAAGAACTTGGCCTTGGAGTTGGCCCACTAGCTTGACATGGTAGAACTAGTGTATGGAATGGCTCACAAGAAGGACATGCATGATGGCCCCTTTTTAAGAGGGGGAATTATGATTTTGAAAAGAGCATAAGAGTGTCTTCTTTCACTCAAACTAGTAGAGCTCGACCTAGATCAAATTAATGATTAATGGAGCTACAACTCAAACAGTTGTATAGCCTCTCTAAATGCTATTCCCCCATTTGTTAATGAGCCTTGACCTTACTTTGAGGAAAATAATTCTCTTGTGAAGGAGGACATAAAATATTTTGTTGATTTATCAAAAATCTCCTCAGACACCCACCAACTGTGGGAGTATTTCTACAAGCCACTTTAGGATTTTGATCCCACAAAGAAGTTAATCAAAAATTTAATGTCATAGATTGAAGCCTAGGGTTGGACAAGAGTAAAAATAGAAGCTTATTGGAAATATAGGCAAGATATTAACCAAATGGTGTCCAGTGCTAACATGGTCAACTCTGACAAGAAATTTGAAAGGATCTGGGATGAGTGCCATGAAGAGGAGGCTTGGGCAGAGGGGATGGATTTAGAAGAAGACAAAGAAGAAGAAGAGACTCCATCAAGAGGGGAAGATGAGGCCTATGAAATTTGGAGGCCTCTGACATGGCCTCTTCCCCTCCATGCATCAACCTAATAGAAGTAGTAGGATACTAAAAGGCAATAAGGATTTTTCGTCACAAAAATCGATGTTGAAGCACAACCCTTTGATTCCCCCTCTTAGCCCCAAAAAAAGAGGATGGGGTGAATTAGAAGGGGAAATTGATGTAGAAGATGTAGGTGATAGATCAACCTTGCTCCATCATTCTATCCCTTACATTGAGGTTAGTGTCAAAGTGGGTATTTGTGATCACTTTTGGTTCTTTCATAATATAATATAGGAGAAAGTGTGGTTTAGAATTTAGATCCCTTTTTCCTACATCATAATAAGTTCACAGTGTTTAGATAATATCTAACAGTGTTTATTCAAAGATATGAAGTAAGGGTGTATTTATAATTATAGATACTATAATGCCTCCTACAAAATTAATGTGGGACTCATAATTTTGGTAGAAAAAACTTGCCAGGTTATGAAAAACATATAAATTGTGAAGGTTTCAATATATGTTTTCTAGTTATTAATGATTATTTAGACTCAAAATATTTGAAGCCTTTGTCAATGAATATTATTAGGTTTTCATCACATTCACATCCATTCCTAAAATCACATTATCTCATAAAGCTCAAATCACCTCAACAAGTATACCCATTATCAAATTAGAAGTCATGATTAATCATAGCAATGAATATCATCTTCCATAACTTGTCAAGGGAATGAAAATATTTCATCTTCTACTTGTCCAATCATACAAACAAAAATCTATAAATGATCTCAGCTACAAGAAATAAATATTTAAAAAATACTTTTTTTTTATTATAATAAATTGGGATGTATTGACTAGTCCATGATTAATGCAAAGAAATGAGGTTCGATAAAACTATAGTCAAGGTGTAGTAATAAGGAAATAAGGTTTACTAATTCTATGGTTTGAATTTTTTCACGCTCGAATCCTAAAATATATGAAATATTGTAGTGATAATAAACTCCTAGCTTATAAAGGTTGAGGCTAGAAAATACTGATAATTAAGATGTTCAAAGTGGTATGTCTTAACTAGCACACTCTAAGTGTACATTCCTTAGGTGTTCAAGCCCATTCCCCTGACATTACTGTATGCTATCATTTTCATGTTATCGATTTTTGAAGGATTTCGTTAGTAAACTTTGTAACTTGGTTTTTACTTTTAAACTTATTGTTTTACTCCCACATTTCTTATGGGAATAAATATGCTAAGACATTTTTGTATAAATACTCCACTAAAGGAAAAAAATAGGACAAGATGTTAAAATAAAACTCCTCTCTTATTCCTAAGAGATATATTAGGTATAAGGGTAGATTAATTAGAAATGCCCTAAATAATATGAATTTTAAATAATTAATTTAAAAATGTTTTAATAATAAATATATATCATGAAATATGATGATGCCTTTTTTTTTTTTAAAATCTGATAAGAATGTTTAAATAATATAAAATTTTATATAATTAATTTAAAAATTTGTTTAATAAAAATATATAATAAAAGATGATGTAAAATATTTAATAATAAATATTATATGTAATGAAGGATTTTGAAACAAATTTCATACAATAAATCATTTTTGAATTATTTTATACTTTTAATTTTTATAAATATATTTTTATTATGTTTTGAGTATCTTTAATGTGTACAATTATTTTCTCATATAGCATATGTCTCTTATAATATTATATTTATATAATATTATTATCCTATTTTTAAAATAATATAAATATACTAATTAAAATTGTTGATACGATAATGCACTTTTTTTTTCATAGTATTTGATACTTCAATTTTATTTATCTAAGATTTTTTTAACTTCACAAATATTCAAAAAAAATATTTTATTTAGTCAAGAGTTATTTCTACTTATAGTAATTTTCTTTTTAATTTGAAACAACTCTCATAAAAAACTCAATATTTGCCATACTTTTAATTGATTAACATGAATTATAATTTTTATCATATTACAACAAAAACTAATTCCAATAGCACTTTTTAATATCATTTTCTCTCTTTTCTTTATTCATAAAATAAAATATAAATTTATTAAATAAAAAATATTAAACAATAATTATTCCCTCATTAGATTATAACCATACTTGTGCATCTCAAACTCTAAATAAATAATAGATATCTAATTAAAACACAACTAAATATCTAAACAAATAAAACTAAGAATTATTTAATGTTTTATTTGCTTAAGAGCTATATATACAATTAAATGTTTTAAAAACTAAAACTATAGAATTATTTAAGCTTTTATTTACTAAGAGTGATTTTAGAAAAAAAATTATTTATTTAAAATGATTTAAGTTTTTTTTTTAAATATTCTAAGTTAATGATTTTTTTATAAAATATCTCTTAATTAAATAAACATAAATTAATGTCAATTTTCTAAACATACAATTGATTATCTATCTTGTGATTTTCCATGGATAAATTAATTTTTCTAATTATCAAATAAATGTTATGATAAATTTATTAGCAATGATAATATTAAACCCATCAAAGATGCCAACAAATTCATGTGTTCCTTAATATCTTCCCTTTTTAGTTGTTTGGTTGGCGAAGCTCCCTCTATTGAACTAGAGATATGGACATCATCGCAAACCTTCTTAGAGCTCAAAATTTTAGGACATAATTATTTAGGACATCAATCTTTATATTCTAACTCAATATTTTGAAGATTGATGAATGTTTCTTGGAAATAACATATTTTTCAACCATATTTTCAAAATGTGATATTTTTTTCCTATTAAATTCATCAAGGCCATTATTTTTTGAATTTCAACCTTGAGAATTAATAAGGATTCATTTTCTAAGAAAATACCCATACCTTTCATCTTCTTGGTGGATTCCTCTAAAATCCACTCCCTTTCACATTCTTGCAACAGTAAATTTTCTTCTTCCTCATGTTCAACTATCATAATTTCTCATTCACATAAAGATTTATATAATCCTTGTTAAAAGGGATGAATTTAATTTCTTGAAACTTATAGTTTTGTTTCTATACTCCTACATGGTTTATTTATTATCCCTTTTCTTACAAATCTAAAATTATTCTTGTTTCTTTTGTTCATGCTCCATAATTTTTTCTAAGACTCTTTCTTGTAGGTTTGAATCTAGTATAGCCATAAGTTTTTGGTTCATAGTCTATTTTTCTAGCTCTTTAAAAAAAAAAAAAAAAATTTTTTGGGAATTATCTCTTTTTTTTTTTATATATGTGGCTTAACTCCCAAGGTTCATTACAAAAGAAGAAAATTTTATTTCTTCTCAAATTATTTCTACTATCTACATTCATCATTTTTGTAATAATTGGTAGTGTGATCCTCTAGTGCATGCATGATGTCCCTTCTTATGTGATTCTTTCTTTGAATTGTTCAAATATAGTGTTTTGGGAATTATTTGTATGTTAGTACTAGTTGTGGCTCTTCCATTTTTGTATTTTTCCACCTTTTATTTTTATCCATTTTAGGTAGTTTGGGAAAGAATATTCTATATATTTTTGAAATAACAAAGTTTCCTTCAAATATTTTGATAGATTCTAGTAACTTACAAACCTTAAAATGATTTTTCTATTGATGATCTCAATATAAAAATAAAAGAAAAAATTATAAAATAACTCTTAAATAAATAAAAACTTAAATAATTCTATAATTTAATTAATTTTAAACATTTAATTATGTTTCAATTTTATATATATATATATACTCTTATGTAAATAAAACATTAAATAATTCTTAATTTTAATTTTTTAGATATTTAGTTGTGTTTCAATTTTTATGTATGATCATGGCATGTCACTTTGTGTCTTATTACTATTGTAGATATCTAATATTTATTTAGAGTTTGAGAGGTACAAGTATGGTTATAATCTAATGGGGGGATCATTATTGTTTAATATTTTTTAATTTAATAAAATTATATTTTTTATGAATAAAGAAAAAAGAAAGTAAATGATATTAAATTTGAATTTCACAAATCATTTTAAAAAGTGTTATTGGAATTAATTTTTGTTGTAATATGTTAAAAATTATAATTCATACTAATCAATTAAAAGTACTCACAAATATTGATTGTTATTTTATTTTTTGAGAGTTTTTTATATTTCATTGCTATGTTTTTGGTATATTAACTTGTTCATTACAATGTAAGTTAGACAATAGAGATTGTAAGGAAAGTTGTTGAATAAGAAAAATAATTTATATAATTTACTTGTATATGTTTATGAAAAAGAAAAATAATTTTGATTTTTTAGAAAGTCAAACATAACAATAAATAACAAAAGAGAGGATATATAAAACACATTTAGCATTTTATTTATGAAAAATAAATTATGTATGTGTGTAGCTATAAAATAATAACTTGTAAAATATTTAATAAATTATGTATTTCAAGATTTGATATCTTGAAGAGTTACTTCTAAGGTTTGGAATCTTGAGAAGTGACTCCTAGGATACCATACCTTGAGGAGAGTCTTCTCAGTGCGTCCATGATTCCTTAGTGTGGATTGAGAGATGGTGAATCACAAACTTGCTAAGTTTTGGGTTCTTTGAGTGTAGCTCCTTGGTGGATGCCTCATTGTCTAGATTCAACATGACTGGGTGAAGCCAAGTTGAATCTCAATGCTCGAGAGCTGGGCTCGAGATCAAGTTCTAGGGTGCTTTATTCTAATGAATGAATAGTATGGGTTTGTTATACTGTGTCTTCATAGTATTTGTTTCTTTTTTACATTAAAACATCAAAGAAAACAACTTAGTTCATAATTGATTGTAGTGTGAATGTAGTTCTACCAAAATATTTGTGTGATTGTAGTGTGAATAATAACATTGGATACTCCTATTTTACCCCCTACAAAAAAAAATAGTAAATAGGCATTTAGAGATGGTTAAAAGTTTCTTCATATTATGAAATATTTCTTAAATAATATTTAAATTTAAAATATTCCCTAAGGGTCTATAAAGAAAACTATAGTTATTGTAAATATGACTAAAACATTCTACATTTTTAATACATTTTTTTCTTAAAAAAATATATAGTAATTGAGCAGCAACTAGAACTAAAATTATTTGCTAGGACTAAAATTACTTGTTTTAATATCTTTTTTATTTTAGGTAAAAAGATTTTTTTTAAATAAATAGTAGTGAAAAAAATAAATCATGATTAATTTAATATATTAGATATTAATTTAATATAATATATTATAAAAATATTTAATAATATACTAATTTAAAAATATATTAAATTATTTAAAAGATAATATATTACATAATTTAAAATTAAAATATATAAGTATAATAATATTATTTAATATATTATATTATATATTAGATGTTATATATTATATTGTATATATATTATAATATTATAATACAATGTTAAAATTATATATTACATGTTATATATGATACATATACTATATATATTAGAATATTAGAATATTTTGTTAAATTAATAATATAATATATTAAAAATACATTATTTATTTGAATTTGTTACTAGATTATTTTATATATTTGAATTTATTATTTGAATTATATTTTATTTAAGATATGATAGGTAAATAAATGAATAGAATGGAAAATATAACAATAACTAATTTAGAAGAGGTCAAAAAATTTCTTAAAAATTAGTTAAATATTTTTTTTATTATAGTTTTGATTATAGTCTTTGTGGCAGAAAAACCATAAAAAGAGAAAATTAATTTTGGATAAATTTTTTGTTATATATTTTGCAAGTTTACTTTAATAATATACATTTTTTTGTCAAATAAGAAAACAAATTGAATTCTCATTTGTTAAAATCAAAGTTATTAATCACTAGTTAAAGGAGAGGTGCCTATAGTTTCCTTGACAAGAACTAAGAATAAAAAGTTCTTAAATATTTGTGAAGTAAAAAATAACTCTTAGGTAAATAAAAATAAAGTATTAAATACAATGAAAAAAAAAATATTGTATTAACAATTTTAATTAGTATATTTATAATATTTTAAAAATAGGATAGTAATATGAATAATATTTTTTATAGCAATAGAGTTATAGAGAGAATGGACTGCTTTGTGTTGAAACTCCTTGTCTCCTCCCACGAGTCTTGCAGAGATGATGATAGGTCTTCTTCCTGTGGTGAATCGGGAGTGAATGCCTCAAGTCTAGTCGAGGATGGTAGTGAGTGTTGCACAAAAGAGGCTGTGATGAATGCCAAGTCTCTGCCCCCCTCTCCTTTGCGAATAAAAAATAGCCCTAAGTTAGATTTTAAGGCCGCACTTGGGCGGAATGGCTATGCGGTTGGTGAGCAACCTATCTCCGGTGGTACCCATCTTATTGCTACTCACCCCTCTGTACTCAGTCCCCCGCTTGTTGTTCTCCACTTTGATACAATTCCTGTGATTCGCTTGGATGGAGTCGTGCATGATAGGGAAGAGTATCTATCAGATCATGCTTTAATTTGCAGATTTTTTAGGGTATGGTCGAAACTATGCGATCTTCACAACTGGATATGCACCAATTGGAAGGAATAGATGGAGGCCGAAATCAGTATTTATCCCTGCGCCAAGATTTTCTTCATTCTGGAATTTGAATCTTTAAAAGATAAGGAAGTAATTCTCAACTCTGGCTCATGGGTTTTTCAAGGGGATTTCCTGTGCATCAAGCTTTGGTTACCATCCTTTGACCCTCGAATAGAGACATTCTCCTCAGTGTGCCTTTGGGTAAGACTTCCTTACCTCCCACTACAATTTTGGGAGATTGAGTGTTTGAAAGCCATTGCCAATGGGCTTGGGAAGTATCACAGTATTTCAAAGGAAACCATCAATTATGAGAATTCTACCTATGCTCGATTATGTGTGGAGTTTGAATTATCCAAAGGCCTTCCAGTAGAAATCTCCTCAAGATGGTAGGAAACAAACACTAGAGACAACCTGTAGACTACAAAAAGATCGCTTTCAGATGCAAGAAATGCTTCTCTACCTCCCATGTTACAGCCCAGTGCAATAAGAAGCAAGGGTTTATACAAAGTAAAGGTGGTTTAAACTAGCCTCCTTGGTGGATTGGTGTGGATTCCAACCACTATGTCATCGCACCAGATGGGTGAACCCACAAATGTGGTTTACAATTCGAGTGAGGAAGGAAAACTTCCAAAAACCTCACCCCTGCAAAAAAAATTTTGAGGGGTTCGATCGAACCAGGGTTCGAGTGAACCACTTTGCATGTGGGAACTCATGTATCCCATTTTGGAAAGGGGGTTCGATCGAACCTTGGTTCGATCGAACAAGGGTTCGAGGAAACCCCTGGGGATTTGAGCGAACCCATTAGGTTTGCTCAAACCCCCTTTTTCACAACTTCCCACCCTCTGACACAAAAAAACTCCAGATTTTTGCCCTTTGAAGCTCGGGTTGAGGATGAAAATGGAGAAGAATTCATAGACCCAACTAGAAGATGGTAGTCCTTGGAACAATCTATTCAAAGAATATAATTTTGATATGTTTTGGTTTTATTATGTATGTGTTTTTTTAATTTTATTAAACATAGGTTTTTCACTAAAAATCAAGCTCTCTATTTTGCACATGTGGAAAAATAGAAAATTATCAAAATAAAATTTTAAAAATTATGTTCATGTTGGGTTTTGATGTCTTTGATCCATTAAAAAAAAAATTAATTAATTTTGATACATACATAAAAAAGTTATGTTGTATACAGTCTTCCCATGTCTGAATTGCAATTGGTTTGACTTCAAAACTTGATTAAGGAAAAAATATTCAATAAAAAACTATGAGACCAAATGAAAGTGCTAGATATCATAGTTACAAATCTAAATTTGAAAAAATTAGAAATTTATCCTTCATACAATTTTTTTTTATGTTGTATACGGTTAGCGTCACTTTTTTAAAATGTTGTTTTCTGAAAAAAACCAGTTTTTGTGGGAGATGAAAAAAAAATCGAATCTGATTCCAGAATTTTTTTAAAAAATATTTTTAGAATCTACAAACAAAATGTGATGAGACTCTATTTTGCATCATCTTCAAATTCCTCGCGGTTTATCTGCTATAGGTGCCCGAATATAAAGATTTAGTTAAAAATAATAATTGCAGTGTCCAGTTTGGCCAAAAATTGTAAACCACTATTGTGGGATCACCCAGATGCGAAGGAGGATGGTTCTGCTACACTGGATACGGCGGTGGAGACTACTCCTTCATGCTCCGCTTCCCCATCAGCCCCGCAAGTTCGAGTTGAGGAGAGTTGGATTGGTGTTAGCTCAAATGTGGTGGATGCCTCGCCTCCCCCCACTAAGGATTTAGTCTCATCAAAGTAAGTGTTATCTAAGTCACAGCTTTCAAATCCACCAATGTCTCTGAATGTTGCTTCCTATAGAACTAAAAATGGAAACAACAGTGATCCGGATTTTCCTCAAATGGTTGAACAGGAATGGACTGAGATCACAAAGGAAAAATTGTCTTATTCTATACTAAAACACCAAATGGTGTTAAGATCGGCAAAACTTGGAAATAAATGAGGCATCTTGTGTTCTGTAGGAATGATCAACATATTCTTTTGGTATGTCGTATAGCACCCCTTGTGGCAAGGGCATGCTTTTCTTTTTAAGAACTTATACTATGGGAGCTACCCCCTTGGTAGCACTTACCTATAAAAATAAATAAAAATAAGATAATAATATTATATAAATATAAAATCATAAGAGACATATGTTCTCATGAGAAAATTATTGTATACATTAAAGACAATTAAAATATAATAAAAATATATTTATAAAAATGAAAAATATAAAATATTCATAAATAATTTATTGTATAAAATTTGTTTCAAAATCTTTCATTACATATAATAGTTATTATTAAATATTTTACATCATTTTTAATTATATATATTTTTTATTAAACATATTTTTTAATTAAATTTAAATATCTTTAATATATACTAAAAAATAGAGCATTGTCATATTTCATTATATATTATTATTAAAAAAAAAATTATTTAAAATTTTATATTATTTAAACACCCTTTATTAATATATTTTTAAAAAAATTGCGCATTTCTATCTAATATATATCTCTTTTTCTTTTAATATGCTGTCCTATTCCCATATAAACGTGGGAGTAAACTTTAAAAGTAAAAACGGAAATACAAAGTTTAGTAACGGAATCCCTCAAAAAGCTGTAACATAAAAATAATAGCATACGGTAAGGTCAGGGAAATGGGCCCATAAAAATAATAACATACCGTAAGGTCGGGGAAATGGGCCCGGCCACCTAAGAAATGTACCCTTAGAGTGTGCCGGTTAAGCCCGGCCGTTAAAGGTATGTTTCGATCAAGACCAATATATAGATGACCGTTGAATTTGGGTTATGTCGATTCGTGATGCTGTCATATATATAGGCACGCATTCCATGTACATATCGTCCAACATAGACATACGAAGACTGAAAACAAGGCGCAGAGCTTTATACAATACTCACTAAATCTTGAAAATGGAAGACGATCCTGATTCATTGCCTGGCGCGAAGCCCATGAGAGATTTACCAAGAAAGAGATTCGTAGTCGAGCTGAAACCAGATGAAATCAATGTTGTCTCATGGAAACAGCTAACAGAAGAATCCCAACAAGCTACCCAAAGCGAAGAAAAGCCACAGCCTGACAATACTTCTCGCCATGATGAGAAGGGAAAAAAAGGCGCTGAAGAAGATGATGCTGGTGCGCCTATGGACTATTATGATTCTGATGACCCCGACGATTCTGAGCTAAATGAGTGTTACAAAGGGAACAAAACAAAATATAAGTCCAGTGAGATTAGAGAGGAAGATAAGGAGCCCAGTTCCCCTTCCCGCGCGAGTGGGTCATCAAAAAAGAAGAGGAAAAAAAAGCCCATGGATGAAATACCAAAGAAAAGAGCAAAGAAGAGGGTGAGTCACATGCAAACAGCTTCTTCTGCAAGTGAAGCCATGGATGATGGTAGCATAGCTTGTGCATCTCATGTCAATGAGAATGATCCCGAGTTTTTAGATAAGTTAGAGAAGGCATTCCTTGCTTTAGAAAGTTCTGTTGCAGAGTCAATTGCACAGCAGGTTGATATGAGTGAGGGGGCTGAAGGAAAGGGTAGTAAGAGAAAGTTTTTGCCTCGTGGTGTGAGGCAAAGGCTTAATGGAGTTGGCAATTTGGTCGTTGAAAAGTATGGGAAAGTACCTCATGATATTTTTGGTAGGCTATACGGCATGTTAAAGCACATCATGGCTCGAAGAAGTTTAAGGCGTAGTTTGAACAATATGGTGGTCAAACATCATGATGCTTTGCAGAAAAGTAGTGAGGCTCAAGTAAGTAGTGAGCAAGATAATGAGGCTGTAAATGAGCAGGATATGGATGTCTTGCATGAAAGCAGTGAGGATGACGTAGATGCACCTTAACTTCTAGAGAGGATCATGTTTTGTGCTTTGTCGTTGATTTTTTAATGCATTATTCAAAATAATATAACCATATTTTATTTAATGTAATTAGTTACAGAGATCTTTTGTGGCTCATTAAGAGTTTAAACAAAACAGGTTTGAAGTGGGATACCTTCTTTTTAAGTCCATAACATTTCTGGCAATTATAGAAACATGGAAAAGGAGCTTTATGGAGTATAATGGAAAGAAAGGGTTATATATTTAGATTAGAAATGAAATTAATATGGAGATTATTATGGTTATTATTTATTTAAATGTTTTATTGTAAATGAATAAATAATATATAGGTAAAATTTGTTTATTCATGTTAATTTTATTTAGTGTTCAAATTTATTTTGAGATAATAATTTATTACAATTACATATTAATAAATAGTCTATTTTTTAAGAAAGTTGAATATATTTCTCATTGTTTCTTTATTTTCATCTAGAAATATTATCACACATTCGACAATGTAAGGAGTGAATTCTAAATATATGGAAAATAGTGTAAATTTTTAGGACTAGGTGTGTTCTTAACGTTGCAAGTCTCAAGTCTTGTAAATTGTATTTAGTTATGTAGATGATAAATAATGTCTGGTCTAAACATTGTAGAATGGGTTAAAGTGGAACATTAAATAGGGAAATTGGTCATATTTGAGAGTTGTGATATCTTTCATATTTGGTGTTATGATAAGGCAATTAATATTTGGTTTCCTATTTTTTTTATATTGGAGGCACATGAAAATGGATTCATATGATAGTTAGCAATAACACTTATGTTGTTGGATTATTGTCAAATTGAATGAATAATTGGATGTACTGATGTTTTCATGCTCCTTTTTTCCTCATGGCTAAACATTGTCATATCCACTAAAAAAATTATTTCATGCAACACAAAACAAGATTACTTTTAAGGAAATATTATATGTATTTGATGTCATCATGTTTACAATGTCATCATTAATGCTCAACACAACAAAATGGGATATACAAAAACTCAATTTGGTCTAGGGTACAACTCTAACTTAATCTTTAGAAAAAATAATGTTTATGGTTCCTTTAGTTAAACTAATATTGGGAAAGTAAGATAGACATAGAAAGTCATCCACTTAGTGTTTTTCTAGGATCATATAAAACCTTGGATTGACATTTTTACTTCCCATAGTATGAAGGCCTTATCTTCTGTGGCCTTTGTGTTAAGATGATGCTGTAGTTATGTTAACCTTTCTTTTTTATTACAATTTATCTTTTACAGAGCTATTTTTTTTGCACATTATAACTACATGTGGCATGCTATTTTTTTATGAGAATATCTTGTTTAACAACCATTTTTAAATATTCTCAACTTGTCACCTTTTTAGATTACTTGTAATGATTATTTAGGTTCTTCCTCTTGCCTCCTATATCATTTTTTGGAATATGTGTTTCACTTTTTAGACTCTCTTAGATATTAAATATCTTGCATTCTCAAGCTTTTAAAAAAATCTATATATTTGCTTCCTAGCTTGGTTCCTCCATGTGAGCACACCAACACTCTTTCAACATAATTCCTAATACATTATTGTGTCCTTGACATAAATATTCATAGGTGATATTGTTATTGTATATTCATTATCATTATTTCCTTTATCATTTTTTTATCATCACATTCTTTATCTCTCTTTTATTTTAGTTTGCACTATTTGCATAGTTACAACTCTAACCATTCCCTAAAAAATTTGGAATAAACATAGCATTTTATTTTCTTTATCCTAGCTATTGTGGAGATATAAATAACAAAAATTGTTTATCTTGAATAAAAACTCTCAACCAACCCCAAAAAAATTCCCCTCTTCTTTGTGCTTGTAGGTACTTTTAGAGAACCCAACCACATAAAGGTTTACAAGTTCTTTCATATTTATTATTCTTATTTATCTCATATTTAATATGATATAAATCATATAATTTGATATATTTTCTTTTAATATTTGTCATTTGATGTTTGTTGGTGCATTCCAATGTCTCACAAAACAAATATGGTGAACCATTGGATAGGACTGGTACTTTTTTGGAAAATATTTGATATTTATAGATAACATGCTACCATCCTAGGTAGTGACCTTATTCATTTGGTACTAGGTTTCTCTCTTTATCATTTTTTTGTCTTATAATTTTACTTTGTAAATATTTATCTAATTTGGATAAAACAATATTTTAGATATTTCCATTATGCTTTGATTAGATAAAGATCATTCATTTAAAGTATTTCTAGGATTATAGATCTATTATTATGAATAGCTATAAAATTATCAATCCTAGTATAGTGAAAAAAAATGTAGTTGATAAAATGTAAGCTAAATCATATATTTTCCTCTTTTACAAATTCAAAACATCTTGAGATATCTCTAGATTTTAAAAGAAATATTTTTTTATGATGGTTAGAGTGAGAGACAAATCTTCTGTTATGAATATTATAGGTTTGGAGATATTTTCTTGAGGGTAATATAGGGTGGTTAAAATCAAGTTGTTAGTATAATCCTCAAACTCAAAGTAATTTTTTTTTTCTACATCTCATTATCATATTTCATTATCTTAGTGATGTAGCTTACTCTTTTACCATTTATTCCCTATGGAGGATGTAATACCTCATGCCAAATTGGATTAAGGATTCTTTAAAACTTTTTATGGGAGATGGAATGTCTAAGTTTTCAAGGAGATTCATAAGATTATATACTCTCTTCTTTATAAATATATACCTCCCTTCGTAGCATTGAGGTTAGTACTCATGAATGCTTCTAGGTTCTCATCCCTATTTACATCGATAATTGTGAAAGAAATAATTATACTAAAATTTATAGTGTATACATAAAGAATGTAGTCCTTTGAGAAATTTAGTTTGGATAAAACTAGAGAATCCCTGATATACTTCTTGATGAGACAAAGAAAATATTTCTTCTTAATCTCACTAGAATTTGGGATTTTTATAGTATAGTGTATGAAATTTGTTGGATATTTGGAGTTGTTAGAGACTTGAGTTATTGGGAGAGATTTTTGGTGTTGTCATTGATGGCAAACCCTTGTATGTAGAGATTATTGAAAAGTGTTGCACTATATTGTTGTGATTTGATGTCACATTGATGTCAATCCTTGGTGTGGTAATAATGGCAAGGATTTGTGGTGTTGCTATATCATTAGTGTTTTCATTGATGTCTTGTATGGTCATGATGATTATGTATTGTAGATGCATAATTGTTTCTAAGTGATTTTGAGAAATTTTAAATGAAAGAGTATACAATGTGCTTGAGTGGTGTTCAATATTTGGCTCCACATTTATTTAGTATTGAAGTTATGCTTGTGTGGTTTAGATATGTTGATTATAGGTGTTTAGAGATGTTATATCAAAAAATTTAGGTCTAGATTCTGAGGTGGTGGAAGTTGTGTTCATTAGTGTGTGGACTATGAAATAGGTTGTATGTGAGAAATGAGAATGCTCTGCATTTCTCTATTTTGAAGTTTTGTGTCATGTGAATTTGGGAATGTGCTAATATTATTTTTATCTATCTTCCCTTAGAGTGGTTTATGCTCAATTGCTCTGCAATGTTAGATTCATGAGTTATTATTTGTGGCAGTTTGACTAGTTATATAGGATGGTTGTGTTCTTCAGTTGTATGTGGTTGTGACAATGATTTTGGATATTATGTTGAATTTGGAATTCTATAATATTTTTTGGTGTTGCTATGTGGTCCACATGTTACTTTTAAACTTGGTAAAGTGTGAAATTAATTTCTTAAGAGCATTAATATAGGTTTGGAAAACTTGTTGTGTTAATGCTAATTGTAGATGCAATTCATTGCTTGTGGAAGTGTGGTGCAGTGTGTCAGTGTAGATTTGGGTCTTGGTTAACCCTTACCATGGTCTGAATTCATCTCTTTCCACCATAAAGGTGTTTGCACTTTTTAGTTACATGTGTTTCATTATAACCAACTTGAAGATGTTTTTCAAGTTGTGGATGGTGGGTAATCCTACAATACTGGTTTACAATTTTTTGGCAAATTGGACACCAAACTAATTTTTTTTAACTAAAATCTTCACTTTTAGGCTCCTATAGCGGCTAAACCATGAGGAATTTGAAGATGATGAAAACTAGTGATTTGTGACATTTTGTGTATAGATTCTAAATATTTTTTTTCATTTTTTTTGGAATCATATTGCACTTATTTTTCCATCACCTTTGAAAACTAGTTTTTTTTTAAAACAACATTTTTAAGGAGTGGCGCTCACCGTATACAACATAACTTTTTTTGTATGAAGGATAAAATTCTTTTTTTTTCAAATTTAGATTTGTAATTACAATATCTAGGACTTTCATTTGGTTTATAGTCTTTTATTGAATATTTTTTCCTTAATCAAGTTTTGAAGTCAAACCAATTACAATTAAAACATAGGTGGACCGTATTCAACATAACGTTTTTTGTATGTATCGAAATTCAATTTATTTATTTTACTAGATCAAGGACATCAATACCTAGTCCAAAAATATTTTTTAAAATTTTGTTTTGATAATATTACATTTTTCCACATGTGAAAAATAAAAAGCTTGATTTTCGGTGAAAAACCTATGTTTAATCAAACTAAAAAAACAAATACATAATAAAACCAAAACATATTAAAATTATATTTGTTGGATAGCTCGTTCCAAGGACTACCATCATCTAGTTGGGTCTATGAATTCTCCTCCATTTTCATCCTCAACCCGAGCTTTGGAGGGAAAAATACTAGAGATTTTTGGTGCCAGGAGGGGAGAATGGGGGAGAAGGGGGGTTCTAGTGAACCCCTAGGAGTTCATTCGAACCCCCTTTCCGCAAGCATTTTTTTGGCTTATTTTTTCAGAAAATGTGAGACTCGACATTAAATGGGTTCGATCGAAGGGGGGTTCTATCAAACCCCATTTGGGTTTGCTTGAACCAGAAGTTCGTTCGAACCCCCACAAATAATTTCTTTTTGCATGGGGTCATTTTTGAAAATTTTCCTTCCTCACTCGAATTGTAAACCACTTTTGTGGGTTCACCCTGGTATACATGTAAGGTCAACTATGGAGAAGTCATGTGTTGTGTTTTAGTATGAAATATGATCAAGTATTGTGATCTTAAAAAACTAAGGCTATCAAAAGCACTGAGTAGGTGTCTACATTTTCAGTAAGCCAAAAGTTACTAGAGGTAGTGTGGTGAAGGTTGCGGGTGATCTCGAGTTGTTATGGTGGATTCTCCCATTTCTCTGAGATAGTGTTCTCTTTGTAGCAATCTTCTTCTTTCTTCTTTCTAATATGGTAGTGAGTCATTGGTAATGATCCCTTCTCTTTCAGAATAGTGAGCCATGTAGAAATGAACCAATTATAATCAGTGTTTCTTTTGATATATATTGTGAGCTAATCCTCACCATGTTTTTCCCCTTCTTAGGTTTTCCATGTAAATCTAGTGTTATATTATGTGTTATGTTTAATGTGTTTTTGTTTCATTTTGTTTCATTCATTCTATTTCTGGATAAGGGTTTGGATATCAATGAGGGTTTGATGTTTTAATGCACAATTGATTCACCCCCATCTAAGTTTTCATGTTTGTCTAACACTTGGTATCAAAGAAAGGTTCCTTGAAAGAAACTTAACCACTTGAGGTAGATTTGGATGGCACATAGGAAATGTTTCAAAGATCTCCTTTGTTTGATGGGAAAAAAATGCATTCTAGAAGACCATGATGGAAGGATTTCTTGTCTCATTAGGTTTTGTTGTATGAAAGTCAGTTGAAACTAGATATAGTCAACCTACTAATGTTCTAACAAGTGATGATGAGATGAAGGATTATGAGAACAATGGTAAAGGAAGGAATTCTCTTCTAAATGGTGTTTTTTATTCAAAACTTGTGAAGGTGATGAGATAAATAACTACTAAAGAGATCTAGAAGAAGCTATAAAGCATCTATGAAGAAGATGTTAAATTCAAGAAAGCAAAGATGTAGAACTTGAAGACCAAGTTTGAAACCCTAAAAATTTCAAAGGATGAAGACATTTCAAGATACATGCATAGAGTGCATGAAGTTGTCAATTACATCAAGGGCCTTGATGGAAAGTTGGAGGAAAATGAAGTGGTAAATTAGGTATTAATAAATCTTCCTAAATATTCTAGTGCTAAATTTTCTGCTATTGAAGAATCTCAGAATTTAGATCATTATACTAGGGATCAATTTTTTGGTGCTTTGACTACATTTGAATTAAGATATTTTGGTCAAGATGATTCAAGAAAACAAATTGTTTTTAAATTTGGAAAGATAGAGAGGAATGATCATGAAGTGTAAGAGAATTTTTTAAGGATATTGAAAAAGGTTGTTAGAAAATACAGAGATAAGTTACCTTTCAAATGTTTTAATTGTGGAAAGATAGGTCATTATGCTTCAAAATGTCCAGCCAAAGTTTCAAATGATAAATACAAAGATCACAAAGGCAAATTTTTCAAGAAAATTTATTATGTTAAAGAGGATAGTAGCATATCTGATGATGAAGATTATAACTACCCGAATGATAAAAATGACGAATGTTTGTTCATGGTCTTCAATGTTGGAACTAAGTATACTGACTCTAAGAGATGTATGAAGGAAATTTCTTAGGAAATAAGTCACTATATCAAAGGAACTATGGTGATTTCCTTTCATGCAAGAGAGGAGAAAAAATATTTGATAATTGATAGTGGATGCTAAAATCATATGACAGGTGATAAGAGTAAGTTTATTAAACTTGAGAAGTTTAAAGGTGGTCTTTTTAAGTTTGGTGATGATACATCTACTAAGATGTGTGGAAAAGGTTCGATTAGATTTTATGGCAAGCATAAAATAGATGACGCCCTTTATGTTGAGTATCTCTAACATGATCTTATAAGTGTATGAAAAATGTGTAGCAGAGGATATAATCTTGTGTTTTAGGATGATAATTGTGAGATTAGAAAAGGAAGCTCTAGAACTCTAGTTGCTACAGTAACAAGGAAAGAATGAAATATTTATCAGCTCAAAGGTGAAAGTGGTACAAGTTCTTTATGACTCAAATTAATGAAATTTATCTATGAAATAGAAGAATGTGTCACATCAATTTTGATAGCCTAGTGAGGATCATCTATACTCAAGTTGTGAGAGATCTACCAAGAATTACAAAGCCTAATAATACAATTTGCAAAGAGTGTTAGGTTAGAAAGTGGACAAAAAAAAGGTTCAAAATCAAGGAATATTCTATTGCAAGACCTTTTTGGTTGGTGCATGTAGACCTATGTGGACCTACAAGAACATGAAGCTTTCAAGGTGACAAGTATTTCATGTTGTTAATAGATGATTACTCTAGAATGACTTGGGTAACCTTTCTCAAAGAAAAACTAGAAGATCTAGAAAATTTTAAAGCGTTTAAATCTATGGTTGAGAATGAAAATGATGTGAAAATTGAGTGTTTAAGGTTTTACAGAGGTGATGAATTCACATCCAATGAGTATTTGTTTTTGTAAAAATTATGGAATCAAAAGACATTTTTCGGCTCCTAGGACTCCTTAGTATAATGGAGTTGTGGAAAGTAAGAATATGACTATTCAAGAAGAAACAATGACCATGATGAAGGAAGAAAATCTACCAAATGTCTATTGGGGAGAAGCTATTCACACTAGTTTACATAGTCAAATAAATACAAGAAAGATTAAACCATTCAAAGACTCCCTATGAGTTATGGTATTAAAGAACTCCTACTATTAAATATTTTAGAGTTCTTAGAAGAAAATGTTATATTAGGAGAGATGAATAAAACTTAGAAAATTTTGATGCAAGATTAGATGAAGGAATCTTCCTTGGATATTCTACAAAGAGCAAGGCATACAAATTATGCTACAATAAGAGGCTAAAGAAGATAGCTGAAAGTGCAAGTGTCAAAGTGGATGAAGAGCTACATCAAATATTGGTACTTATAGAAGGATATGAATTTTATGATCCTCATTATAGAGAAGAATAAAAGGAAAAGGAAGAAAATCCAGAAAGGAATTCTAAGACTCCTAATTATGTGCAAAATAATCGTTATGAGGATCAAATAATTGGAGACAAGAGAAAAGGTGTGTTGAAAAGAATAAAAGCTACTATGGCAATAGGTAAATTTGTGATTACTTTATAAACTAGAACCTAGGATAGTGATTGAAGCATGAAAAGATGAGAATTAGATGAAAGCTATGGAAGAAGAATTGATGAGATTGAGAAGAATCAGATTTGGGAACTAGTCCCAAGACCAACAAATAAGAATGTGATAGGAAATAAATGGGGTTTTAGGAACAAGTTGAATGAGAATGGAGAAGTTTTCATAAGGCTAGACTTGTATAGCTTCCACTCTCTCCAGATCAATTCTAACTCCTTTGGATATTATGTGTCTTAGTAACTTTCCCTCTGGGTGATCCCACAGTAGTGGTTTACAATTTTTGGCCAAACTAGACACTGCAATTATTATTTTTAACTAAATCTTCATATTTAGGAACCTATAGCGGCTAAACCGTGAGGAATTTGAAGATGATGAAAACTAGAGTCTCATCACATTTTTTCTGTAGATTCTAAAAATATTTTTTTCAAAATTTTTGGAATTAGATTGCACTTTTTTTTCCATCTCCCACAAAAACTAGTTTTTTTCAGAAAACAACATTTTTAAAAAGTGACGCTCACTGTATACAACATAAAAAAATTTGTATGAAGGATAAAATTATAATATTTTTGAATTTAGATTTGTAACTACGATATCTAATACTTTCATTTGGTCTCATATTTTTTTATTGAATATTTTTTTCCTTAATCAAGTTTCAAACTCAACCCAATTGGAATTTAGACATAGGCGAACTGTATACAACATAACGTTTTTTGTATGAATCGAAATTCAATTTTTTTCTTAATGGATCAAGGACATCAATACCCAGCCTCAACCTATTTTTCAAATTTTTGTTTTGATAATCTACTATTTTTCCACATGTGCAAAACAAAGAGCTTGATTTTCGGTGAAAAACCTATGTTTAATAAAACTAAAAAAACACATACATAATAAAACCAAAACATATTAAAATTAATTCGTTGGATAGCTCGTTCTGAGGAATACCATCTTCCAATTGGGTTTGTGAATTCTCCTCAATTTTCATCCTCAACTCGAGCTTCGAAGGGCAAAATTTGCTAAAATTTGGTGGAAGAGGGGGAGAAGGGAAAAAAAGGGGGGTTCGTTCGAAGGGGGGTTCACTCAAACCCCCCTTTGTTTTGAATTTTCCATTCGTTTCTATGAAGAAATGTGACATTATAGGGTTTGAGTGAACCCACCATGCAAAAGGGGGGTTTGAGTGAACCCCCCTTTGTTTTGAATTTTCCATTCGTTTCTATGAAGAAACGTGACATCATAGGGTTCGAGTTAACCCACCATGCAAAAGGGGGTTCGCTCAAACTAGGGGTTCGATCGAACCCCTCTTTTGGGTTCATGTGAACCCCCTAGTTTGACGAACCCTTAAAAAATGAAATTTTGAATGTGTAATAATTTTTACAAATTTCTTTCCTCATCAAAATTGTACACCACTATTATGGGTTTACCCCTAGATATTACTACAAAATGACACTTTTTAGGATTTAGGGAAATGCCATATACCAATTCTTTGATGAATATCTTCTCAAGGTGTGCAATATGGTCTTCCACTTTCTTGGAATATGAAATAAGATCATCCTGGTATACCACCATTGTTACATTAATTAGATCAGAAAAAGCAATGCCCATGGCTCATTGGAATGTGGCTTCGACATTTGTTAGTCCAAATGGAATTCTTATATATACATATCTACCCCAAGGAGTGGTAAATGTAGTTTTGTATTGTTCTGATTCCTTCACCTTCACCTAGTTATACCCTGAAAATCCATCCATCATGGATAATAATTTACACCTTGTGACCATTTGCAGCATAGCCTCCATGTTTGGGAGTGGATATTCATCTTTAAGGGATGAGATATTTAGATTTATAAAATCTAGACATGGCCTTATGTCACCATTTTTCTTTTTTCACTGGCACCAAGTTGGAGACCCAAGTGGAATGTTTGATAGGTTTGATGATACCTCCCTCCCTGAGCTTCATAAGTTATTCATGCATCTTGGGTTGTAAAGTTGGGTTTATTAGTCTTTTCTTTTTCCTAAAGGGTTTTGCATTGGGCTTGAGTGGGATTTCATGTTGGAAAAAATATTCCCTATATGCCTTGAGATCATCATAAGACCATGTGAAGGAATGCTTATACTTCCTTAATAATGCAATCAACATTGTTTTGATTGTTAAGCTTATATCCTTTTCCCAATGTATACCTTCTTAGGTGCCAATTTAGTGCCCAAGTTAATTTCTTCAATATCTTCCCTTCTTACTGTGGTATGTTTCATAAAGGCTCGATCATTTCCATCAAACACTCTCTCCAATGCCAAAAGTCCCTTAGGAATCTTGTTAGTCTTGAGTTGCACTACCTCCTTGCCAAATATGGTTTCCTTGTTGTCTACTTCCTTCAAAAACGCATTAAAATTATTTTCTTTAGCCTCATACTAATGAATGCAATGTATGAAATTAATCAGATCAGTGCCATCATTGAAAAATTTCTAATTATAGATGTTATCCGGAACTATAGGCCTTGTTTTGAGTGAACAACTTGTGAAATTCCTACTAGAGTAATGTCATCTCTTTTCAAAGCTATATTTTCCAAGAAATAATCCATTATGTTCTTAGATCTATCTACCCATTCAATGGAGAAATCATCGAAAAACTCAATGGTATCCCACACAACATTTCTATACTTCTTTAGCCTTTTGTTCTTTGTAGGATATTTTGATCTCACTTTTGAGACAACCAACTCAGAATATTTGAGAATAATTAATATTTTAATTTTATGTTTGGTAGCCATGTTCAATCCTATTAGCAGGGCCTCATACTTTGCTATATTATTTTTGCACTCAAATGTTAACAAGAAAAAATATTTAAATGTTGTGCCCCTAGGTGAAATAAAGACAACTCCTACTCCATTTCCCTCTTTACTACATGCTACATCAAAGTAAATTCACCATATACCATACTCATTCTTGGAGACATCTCTAGCAATTGGATCAGTGTTCAATAATTCAGGTTTTTATTGTTCAATTCCAAAGCTTCCTAAGTCTACATCATCGTAGAAATTCATTTGATTGGGGTCAAAAATTTCAATTACATGCTCAGATCTAGGCTCCCTATGTAGCCAGACCTCTTTTCCATTCACAACTATAGTAGCATAAGACAAGTCCAACTGAACATTCCCTCCTACTATTGTTCTCCACTACCTTGATAGAAGCATCCCATATTAAGGAGGAGTATCTACAATAGTAATATCTATTTTATATGTTTATTTTGGGTATGATACAAGTTTTAGTTCTATATCCCATATTACTCCTACTACAGGAACTGATCTATTATCCATGGCATAACATTTTCCATGTGTAGTATTTACCCATAGACCTAGCTCCTCCATGACAGCCAAGGGTATAATGTTGATTGTTGCCCCTGAGTCAATTATGCAATTATTCACCATTTTATGTTGATGACCAATGTGGTATAGAATGGATCTACTTGGGATGGATTCTTTGTGAGTGTATCTCCCAAATATACCTCAAGTTCTTTTTTAACCTCCCTTTCTACAACATTTTCTTCTTTCTTTTGATCATCATGTTTTTGAGATGTGTTGGTAATCATTTTGAGGGTTGTATCTCTAAACTCTTCAATTTTCATTAGCTCCATTAGGGGGACTGTCATTTTTGTCTATGTTAATGCTTGGGCCATGTCAAATGAAGAGGTAGAAATTCCTTGTTCTCCCTTTTTATTTTTAGTTACTTTCTTCACTTCAAGTTGAGTTTTTTCATCTCTTTATGTTTTTTTTGGCTCAACATTAGTAGTCCCATTTTGGATACTTTTATGTGGTTTTTTTTCTTCACCCTTCTCTTTTTTAGATGGGACATTCTCCCTGCTTTTATGTTATTTAATGAACATACTCCTTGGTGTCCCTTGATCTCCATCTATGGGTTTGCTTCTCAAATTGTATTTTCTCCCTTTTTATTCAACCACTACTTTTACTATGATGGCATTCTTCTCTTATTTTGTTAGTGTTATGAGCTAAAAATGGGGTGTTGTATTGTATGCATATGCTACCCTATATGAGTTATCTTCCAAGTTAGAGAATACCTCTTATTCCAAACTCGCATTGTATTTTTGATTATCAACATTATATTCATATCCTTCTTCAGAAGAAGAGTATCATTTCTTATTCTGATAAGACCTCCATTCAATCTTTATTCATAGCCTTCTTCTTCAAAAGAGTATCCTTTCTTATTCTGATAAGACCTCCATTCAGTCATATTTATAGTATGGTCATCCCTATCTTGTTCATGTGGCAACTCAAATTAACAAACCCAAGCCACTACACAATATTGAGGGGCATGAGGTCTATGACAAGGTGAACACCATGGTGTAGTGTCAAGTGTATTTGCTCCATGTTTTTTCAATGGGTCAAGAGTCTCCTTCCAATTTGGCCTTGTTAATGGCTTTTCATCTTTCCAAGTAGTGTTATAGGGCATGTCATGTGTAATCTTTGTCTTTAATTTTTGTATGAATTTTCTTGTCTATTCTAGGGATTGTTAGAGTTTTGGGGAACTCTAAGGTTGTCCCTTTTTATGGTCATCCCTGCAACCTTTCTATTGTTCTCAATGGTTAATATTTTTTTTGTGCTTCAGTTAAAATTATAGGGCATTTGTTCCTGAATTCATACCCTATCTTTGGGTCAAAGGCCTTCAAATAAATACTTAAGGTTGTTGCATCAATCAATTTAGAACCATGTGTTATTTTATTATATATTTTGGAGAACCTTTGATTGAAATCATAAACTAGCTCATTTTGGTATTTTTGAATACTTATCAATTCATAGGGTGAATCCAGGGGCACACTAATTTCCATATTGTTGTAAAAATTGATTCTAGAAGTCTAGTAATGGAATCAATTGAGGCATCAAGTAGACTATTGAACCGATCCTTTTCTTCCTTAGTTAGGGACATCATGAATAATCTCATATTTACATCTTCATATTCCATACCTATATCTTGTACAAAGGCACTATTTTTTTTGATATGTTCTTCAGTTATCACATTATTCTCAGTGAATTTGAGGATTGTACTTCTCCAATTAATATCAATTGGATATGGGTATAATTGGTATCTTGTTAGATAAAATTTTCTACTTATATTCATGGTGTTTTGTGGATGTGGATTCATAGGTGATGGATTGGGGTAATATTGGAAACCATATTGAGGTTGATGGTAGACATTTTGTTGGATGTGCAGTTGAGGGTGTAAATTCTAATGTGGCACATGTTTCTGATGTTGTGGGGCATACTATTGACCTGGTGGTGGATAGTATTGGCCAATATTGCTAGCATTTTGAGGCTAGGATCTTGGCGGTGGTATATTGTGCTGGGTATGTTGCCTTGGGTTACCACCTATGTTATGAGGTACCTTTGAAGTGCCTTTGGCACCTATATTCTGAGATGATCCATGTGAATTGATATACCACCTTTTTTATGTGGAGGGATGTATCTTGGTGGCTTTGGTGCCTAGATTTTTAATTGTGCCATTTTTTGATCCAACTCTTGGCTTTCTTGTATCATTTGTTGTCTCCTAAGTTTTTAAATTTCACTTCCATTTCACATGTTCAATTTCCTTGTTAGTCATACTATCAAAATCAACAATAGTGTGATCAACAAACCCCTCTTGTTTTTCTTCTCCTTGTTCTAATTAGAATCACCTATCATACTCATCTTGTCTTTGTTTAATCTCTTCCTCGGCCCGGGCATAGAAATCATTTTCCTTATGAGGATCCCATTTGAAATTGAAGATATTGTCACTTAGATTGTTTCTTTCAGGTGGTGTTGAGGTATTTCCATAATTAGTATGAAAAGGAGGATCAAAAGTTGTGAAGGGTTGCTCTAATGTGTTCCTATTATCTTCTGGTTGTTTAGATGTTGTTTCATCCTTGTTTTCATTATTTTTTCCATGAGGAGATCCATGCTTGTTTGTCCACCTAATATTCTTCTTGGGACTCTCCTGATGTAAAGATCTTTTTCCATTCATGTTAGATGATATGGTGTATATTTGGTGTCTATTGTCTATCCTTTCTAATTTGATATTTATTCTATCTTTCATAAAAATTCCTTTAGTCACCACCTACTTTTCATGATTAGGATAAGTGATTTTATTTTTTCCCAGTGGATTCTTCAACCTATTATGATGTTTTGGAATGACTCTATGATGGAAGGCTTCGATTCAGAATTGGCTCAGTTCCCAGTAGATTCGCCAATCTATTAGGTCTCAAAAACATAGGTTTTTAGACAATAAGAGGGTGCCAATCTCTTAATATATTTTTGTACCACAAACAAGGCAACAAAAATTTGATTACCTCCTACTCTTCAGGCTCTGCCAAACCTAGGTGATTTTACTTGAATGATAAGCATATTTTAAAATTGGATGTGGTTCATAAATTGGCATTCTACTCACCATGGCACATGAATGTGAAGTAGATGCAAAGCTTTGATAGCTAATTCCTAGTGAAAGTATTTTAGAATTCAAGATTGTGAGTTAAGTTTGTATAAAATATCATAAATATGACTAGTGACTACTCTTTTTGCATGAATGAAGTCAATGGATGGATGGTGATTATGGAGGTAGGCTTTAATAGGATGGGTAGATCTACTTTTCAGCTTAACTCGAATGGTTGGGCACTTTGAATTTCTACACCTTGTGAAAGCATGTGAGTAGGCCAGCTATTTAGACTCTTCTTAGTAATCCTAGTGATACTCCCTTATGTTACTGTGGAGTTGTGAAAGGATTTAATTCAAATGTGAAGGGAAACCAATTAAGATAATATATTCAAAAAGGAATTTAATCCAAACATGAACCTATTAAATCTAATTTCTTGAAAGGAATTTTAATTCTTCCACACATAGAAACTAGTCAACAACACCACACAACTATAGAAAATGTATATTGACAGATTAAATGTATTTCCACACACTCAATTTGAATAAAATATACAACCACTTTGGAGACAACCAAATAACATATAAGCATATAAATCCACATAACTATTAAACACTCAAAATCAAATCAGTAATTATACGTAACCTTCTCCATTGTATTGATCTTCAAATGATATGCATTATAAAATTTTTTTTTGAAATGAGATGAATGGGCTAATTGGTGAAATCTATCTTCTTACTAATTTATACTCTAAAAATTTTTTTTTTTTATTCTTTCTAGTTGGGTCTTGGTATCTCGTATATAGGAGAGGCAACAAGCTACAAACCTATTACAAAAGGTCACGACGTTTGATAAATGAACATAAATAAAATAAAAAAATGTCACAGATGAATGCACCAGTTCATTAATATCCAAGTAGAATCTTGTGACCACATAAGATCTGTTCAAAGCTTCTGCTCCATGATAGGGCGCTCATCATGTTGTTAGTCTGATGGTTGTCACGTTGTATCTGATACATCTATAGTTTGGATGATAAACAAATTGATTACAAAGAGGTGATGGATGTACTCTTTTTTCAGCATAGGTTTCCACATTAGAGATCACCTCTTTCATATCATATTCCATATTCATCGGTTTTTCAAGCTGCTTGTGATAATTTTGTAAGATCATATCATCATCATTGATTTCTTGCAATGCAGCAGTTAGAAGCCTAACAAATTATTCCTTCCAACCATCGTAATCTCACATATTTCCATTGTCATCATGAAGTGTTGGGTATGAGTCAAAGCATCTGAAATATTCCTTGAGCCTGTTATGATATCCATTGTGTTATTCTACTAGCATGTTATATGTCTGTAGTATTTGTCCTTTCATGATTTTCTTATCTAGGAGCTCATTTCTTTTCTCGATCATTCTCTTATGCAATCATTCATTCTCCACTAATGTAGAGTGTGTATGTTTGAATAGTTCCCAATACGTATTAGCACACTTTAAATTTTTTTTGAATTTTTCTTTAATCATTTCATGTACAATGTTATATTTGATGGTTTTCACTTCTTTCTCCAATTCCTTGCATTTCCCTTGGGATTTCAGATGGAAATTCTTCCAATAGGTTTCATCAGCCAAAGCATTTAACACTCTCTTATCCTTTTCAATACATGGGGAGTACAACTCTGATGCGGAGGAGGAAGATTTTTTTTCCCTTTGATTTTCTAGTTCCTTCTTTAATCTGTTATTTTCCTTAATCAGTTTTTTGATCTCTTCTTTGGTAAATTTTTCCACATTTATGTCTAATTATGTTATCTCCATAGGGTTGGTATACCCAACTCATTGGACCAAGAAATTTCAAAACACTTGGTTTGGACTACTTTCTATAGTAGGTCTTTTATCATGGGGATATAGTGACCAAATAAGCAAGGTGGCCTAATCTAGGTTGTACCTAGATCTTGAATACATTTTGTCCCTTTCTTCTATTAAGTTCATTGTCTTATCCCCTCTTTTTCTCAACCTAACAAATATAATTCCAAAGCTAATACCCTACCCTGGCAGGAGCAACACTCTAGCTTCTTGAAGTAATTATCTCCCTCTTTCAGGAGTGATGGATTCCATTTCCTTATCTATCTCCTTTTTCAATTCCTCCAGAGCAGTTGCCTCCTATTAGAGAGTGATATCATGTACCCTTTGTCTCATTTTCCTACATTTATATTCATAAAAAAAAAATTTAAATTCAAAATATTTAACAAAATCGCAATAAAAAAGGAACCCTTGTCCAGTCTTGACCCTTACATCATCATATAGTTCATTCTATGCCTCAAATTTTACAATATTCTGCTCTTGATGGGGATCGTATTGTGCAATCATAGGAGAACTTATTTTTTTTACCTGCTCACCCTCTTCATCACTCTCCTCTTCTTCACTTGTATCCATGTCTACAAAAAAAATACCTCGGGAGTAGGTTGTGAAGGTATGCAATTCAAGGTCTCTATGTCTCCAGCTTGTATGCCTGAATAGGCTGCACGAGGTACATCAAAAATAGTTGGGGGCACATCTTTCACCAGTTCACTCACATGAGCCATGAGTTTCTCAATTATTGCTAAAGGGTTCTCTATTTCACCAAATGCCTTTGAATAAGATGGGACATTTTTTATTTTCCATTCCTCCACAAGTGTAACCTTGTTATAGGTAGCCATTTTGTATTTGGTGGAAGCCTCATCATGGTTACTTATCACATCTTCGACTGAGAACAAATTTTCACACATTGATAGCCCCTATGATAATCTCGCCTTGCGAATAAACCCTTTTGAATTAGATTTTTTCCTTACATCACCTAGAGGTAGGTTGCACTGTGCTAATTCAACATCATTTTCTTTATATCCTTCATTGGAAACCACTATAAAGTATCCAAAACATAAGGTGTTGGGCATAATTGATTGTTTGTTATGTCTTTTGAGGTCTTTGACATTAGTTTTTTCTAATTACCTCACAATTTCTAAATAAGAAACTCGATCAGGAACCATTTGTGGCATCAAGTGTGGAGTTCCCTCGAACCCATATGCCCTTCTCACTGTACAATCAGATAAAGCATACTAGTCTCCCTAGCTATGATTCACACAAGAAAATTGATGGTTTAAGATTACCTTTCAACAACACTTAGTGGAATCCTAAACCTTCTATTCATCGTCATCTAAAATGTTCCATTTGGTCTTAGAAATATGTATACTTCTAGGGATAGGTTATAATTGCATGGATATCCCAGCAACTTCATCAATGGTTTTATAAAAAAATCTTCAAAATAAAGATAATGAGACCTACCAAATTGGTTGTCCCACAATGAGGTCCACATTTGTATAGGTTTGAAATCTCCATTTCCATGTGTATCTTTTATCCTGAATTCTTCACTCTAGACCCCTCTGGCTTGTTCTTCGTACAAAAGAAAATGCATAAAAAAAGAATAGTGTTTGAAATGAATATTCTCACTATTATTTTTAATCTTTTCAAGCCCTTGATTTAGGGTGTTAGTTAAGTAGCTAGCAAAATCAAATGGCTTGGAATCCTTGCTCTATATTTTTTCAGCTAATACCATTGAGGAAATTGACATGAGAGGTGAAACCTCTACTCCCAAAACCTAACCAACTGACTAATAAGTGAATCGAAAATACTCTTCAAATAAATCTTCATGGAGAGGATGATTTTCATTGCTAGAGAACCTCTTGAGTTGGCCTCCCTCATCCTTGGGACTATGCAAAGGTAATTTCCATCTCTTATAGCTGGTATCCATGTGGTGATACACTTTGAAGGGTTTTTTGACTATGAACAATAAATTTAGTGAACACTCCAACTGAAATACATTAGATATGAGATATCTAGAAATAATAAGCATGTCACCCCTACCATGTGACTAAATATTTATTTTCTTGGGGTCATATTTGATAGCAAGATATTTAATTAGCTCTAAATTCACAAACACATTGGGCACCACAAGTCTTCCTAGGTTCAACCTCCACGGGTTGCAGACTAGTTGAAACCTTCTTTTTTTTTTGTAATGGTACACATGAAGAGCTTATACCCATGTTGTGGTGTCCAAATATCTCCTAAGCCCTTTTTTTTGTCCCATAGTTGATCCATTGAAGGATTTTTTAGAGCACTCCTCTTAGGTCTTGGCCCTGACCCAAGGCATTGATCTATTAGGTCTTGATTTAGAAGTCTCTTTTTAGTTTTCTATTTTTTAGCTTTGGGTCTGTCAGTACTCTGTTCCATTATTTAAATCTTAAGCTTCTAAAGAAAATAACTTCTCAGCTGGGTCTGAAGTACTTACTTGAGTCTATCCTCCACTGTTCTTTGTTGCATAAGAAATCCAATTTTTTCCTTTCTTCTTCTACCCTTAGGGAAATATTCTAGATTTTGTAACAACTATTCGATCAACTTGTGGTATAATTCACTTCAACTCTGGTTCATAAATGCACCATCCATTTTTTAGTCTTGTCACTGGGGAAGAAAATTTATTTCAAATGTCTCGATGATGCCCCGATATGTCACATCAATTAGTAATAATTGTTATCTCTATATCAATGAGACTATGATTCTTCTTTCATTGATAGCCACCTTGTCCACCGACGAACACCTTTCCTTCATTCTATCGGTGAGATGTCATATAATTTTTCCCCAATGCACCCTATTTCCCCTGATATACTTTGTGCACTTGATAATTCATGGTTAGATCATGCCATCAGGGGAATGCCATCATTTGTTCCATCAATGTTTATGTGTTACAACAATGTGTTTACTTTTGTTGACTCTATTGGTATATCAGGGAGAGCACCCTAGGAGTTAGCCTGATAGAGTATTGATACACTGATACTAGGTTGTGAGCTATTTTCATCAGGCCATTGACAAGGCTATGATGGGGGTTTTGCCGATGAAGCATTGTTAGGCCAATGATACTAAATTTCATTAGGAATGGAGGAAGGAATATGGGATTTCAAATTTATTTATGGATGCAATGTAGGCTATAATATGAATCTTGTCACAAATTAAAGTGTGGTGTATTTTTGTGGTATGTGGAAGATAAGTGGGGTGAAGGCTAATGGAAAATGTCAGATTTTTCTAGTTCCAACACAAAGTAAATTTTGATTATTTTGTTTTCATATAATTTGGATGACCTAATTGATTATTAAGATATGTATGTATATATACATAAGGTTTTTTGAGGGATGAGATGAGTATGAGTGGTGGAAGTGGATATATAAAGTAATTGTGAGTGTGGAAAGGAAAATGTGTGTGAATATCTGAGCCTAAATGATTTATTAGTTGCGATCAGTTTAGTTTTGTTGAGCGACTACTGTGTGAGATAGTACTTCATATTCTGAGCTTCATTGGAACTGAACCGTACACATTGAAGGTGTATCCTATCAGTTCAATATTTTGGTAGTGAGCCACTATCATTTTATCTTGGTGATTAGCCATATTTTGTACTCAGGTTGTGAGCCTTTTAAAGATACTGAATCCCAACAGTGAGAGATGTAATATTTTGTATCCACATATAATATATTGTGATTTAACCCTCACCGTGGTTTTTCCCTCATTAGGTTTTCCATGTAAAAATCCTAGTGTTCATGTGTATGGTTGCATTGCTTTTTTTTTATGTTTCTTCTTATTGATTCAGTTAGAATTGAGATAATGTTTAAGTGGATGTTAATAGTTTTTTATGGAATACTGATTCACTCCCCCTCTTACTATTCTAGTTGTTCAACATTTCATCTCAAGAAATCTCTCTAATGCAGCTTCAAATTCAAATAGAAAACTTTAGAGGCCTCAAAAAAAATTAAAAAGTGGAAGAACCGATATCTGATGGGTTTGGCGTTGTATATCTCTTTGAGGCCTTCCAACAATATGTTATAATAGAAAATCAGACACCCAGATCAAAATTTATGGCCTCGCAAAGCTGCCCCACTAAAAAGTGAATTTCATCAAAATATCGTCCTATGAAAGAAATCATATGGTAGGACTTTTAGTGCCAAAACAAAAGGGAAAGTTACAATTTCTAGAACATTATAGGGTAGTTATTGGGTAAAATAAAAATGGATTTAAGAGGGGGTTATAGAAGGTGGCTCCATTAGTGTAGATTGTGGCTTCGAATAAAATATTTTGTTTTAGAGTTGATTTTGTTGTAATGAATCATTCCCATGAGGCTATAGCATTGAAGGTTTTGAATTCATAATTTCATTTTCTGAAAATAATTGAAAGTGAGATATATTTTGTCTCACATATTTTGTGTGGGTTTCAGGTGGTGTGGCCCTCATCAACAATATTTGAAGTTTTTTTTATCATATTATTCATCTTGAAGAACCACAATATTCAAAAATTTTCTATCATTCATATCATTCATCTTGAAGAACCTCAATCTTCAATATTTTTCTATAATTCATCTTGTGATCTTTCTATCACTCATCTACATTGAGATTATCATATATCTTGCATACTAAAAATCTGAAATCAAACAAAGGAAAATGGAGAGGAGCAATGAAGGAGAATCAACTTTGGCATAGGAATTGAGGTTTCATTGGCTTATTATTCAATTTCTATTTGATTTTTATTGTCATTTGTGCTTCATTGTTAGATTAGGGTCATTATGGCTTGAGTTTAGATAATTTTCTGGTTGCTATTAATGATTTATGATTTTACCTTTAATTTTCCCTATCTACATCAACAAAACAACATATATATATTAATGAAAGCACAAACTAAATTTTGTCAAACAATGACAACCAATAATCAATGTTGGCCAAACAAACTTGTTAATGATAATTTTTGCCAAATAATCTTCATTAATATTGGTATAAAAGAAAACCAATAATCAATTTTGACAACCAACAATCAATGTTGACATCACTGGCAACCAACAATTATTTTTGACATCAATGACAATAAATGCCAATAAATAGATTCTCAATCTAGCCTCAAATTTTATTTATATTTCCCTTGTGTATATTCCTAGGAAATGAAACAAAGTGGTTGATTTTCTAGATAAATGGGCATCTTTTGACTTGGAGGAGTGGAATTTTTGGGACCAGTGTCAGTTAGATAATTAAAAAAAATAGTTGTTGGCTCAGTTTCTTCATGAGGATAAAAAAATGGATGTATGCACCTGATTTGGTTGTTTTCTCTCTGGTGTTGGTAGGGTGGTTGGTGTGGTGGTATTTTGGATACCTATGATTTATCCTTAGGGCTTGACTCTAATTTTAGTTTGAAGGTTTGGGGATCTAAGCCCCCTTATTGTAATTTTATGGTTTTCTTTTAATAATTTTTTTACCTTTATTCCTTTAAAAAATGGTTGTATTTATAAAAATTTCTAACAACCAACACATGCATATTAGTAATCCAAATGATAAGATCATATTTGCCATAATGGGTATCAATAAGGAATATGAAACAAAACATGCCCTAAAATTATTGTGCATCCATGAGGAATAGAGTGAAGGGCACACAATCTACTTAGCGGGGGTGAATCAGTAGATCAAATCTATTCAAAAATCTTAACTTCAACATATATATTTAAACATGAAACTTGAATCTCCAATACTACTAATCAAGCAACAATCATGAGCACACTATTGGAATTGGTTGTCATTGATGTCAACATTGATTGTTGGTTTTCATTTGATATAAACACTTGATAAGATTGTTGGAAGTGGTTGTCAATACTTGAGGGGATTGTTGTGATATCAACACATGGGGTGTTGGCTGGAATTACTTTTCATTGTTGACAATATTTAGTTTCGACCAAAATTGATGTATGATAGTGTTGTTGAAGTTCATGGTTGGATATCATGCCTTGTTCTATGTCAAGAAACATTGTATAGTGCATTACTGATGTTAGTAGGGTTGATTTCATGATGATATATTAAGATGAAGATTAGAAGTTTTAATATGAGGATTATAAGAATTAAGATGAGGATTGGAAGTGTTGTTGATGGCATATAGTATGTTGTAATCTCTCTCCTATTGTTCTTGATGAAGCATGTGTTGTTGAAAGAAACTTCTAGCCTTCATAAGTTGATTGAGTGTTTCTAGTTCAGAAAGTTATTTTGAAGATTGCTTGGGAGAATTATTTGCATTCCTCCACTATTGAAGATATGGTCTTGTGGTATGGGAGCCAATTTTTTGTTTTGTGGATGTTTCACTTATATAATTTTAGGCCACCCATGTTGCTAAGGAGATTTCTATACTTTGCAGAAGGTTGGTAATGTTGTTATTTGGACTAGTCCAATAAATGCTCTATATTTCTCTACAATGATGTCTCTACTCAAACAACTTGGTGAATGTTCTCTTAGTTTCTATGTAGTATCCCAATTCTCTCATGTGTTAAAATGGTATATAAGTTGATCTATTAATGTTATACCATCTAGTTATGTATTTTTTGTTTCCTGGATGAAGTACTATGTTCCTATTTTTTTGTGGTGATTTTTAGTGGCATAACAATATGAAGGAATTTTCTGAAAGAGTTATTGGATGTTCATAGAGCATACCCATGCAACCCACATGTTTTTTATTGGTCTCTTCAATGCTTTATTATGTCTTGAGTTGGATTTTTGGGTTATCTATGGATATCTGGTTGACAAGGCTTGTTATTTTTCTTGTGCCATGTTCTTAGGGGTTTGCAAGAGTAATTTAAGTTATGTTAAGGTAGATTTGGGTCTTGACCTATCCTGTTTTAGACCTCATTAAGTTAATTCAATTATAAGAATGTTTTTGGGCCAACTAGTTATGTGCTTCAAGTTTCATTTAGATATTTCCTTGATGTCAACTTAGATTGATGTGCACCAACATGTAAATTATTTTGGATCACTTTGGAAGATATAATAAGATTTGTTTTAGTCTTCAGTATCCTTGAAATAGGACTACATTATGTTTTTTGTGGCCAATTTATTTAAATCATTATTTGTATTCTTTCTGACTAGCTTAATTGATGTTTTGAAGAGTTGTGGTGGATATAAATGAAATAAAAATTAAAATGAATAAGTAATGGATGTGTAAACAAGTGTGAAGAAGTATGAGTGTGAAATGTATTGAATTTCCAATAGAAAAAAGTGTGAAAGTGTGTGAAAGAAAGATCAAGTGTGCTTGAGCACATCAGTCAACAAAGTGTTGTGTTGAAAAATATTGTAGTTTTCTCTAAATCATTTAGTATATTTCTTTAAGATAGTGAATCTCATTAGGTCCTTTATATCTTTCCTCTAGGGTTCTTCACCTTAGCATAGCAAGTCCTTTGTATCTTTCTTTAAGGTAGTGTGCCTTAGTTTGCAAGTCCTTTTTGGTAGTGAGCCTTTATATTGTGAGTTGACTCCCATCCTAGTTTTTTCCTCATTGGTTTTTCCACATAAATCTGGTGTCACCTTGTTCATGTGTGTTCTCTTTGTTTCTTTCTCATTAATGCTAATATAATTATGAATAGAATTTTTATATCTTTCATTACTAAAGATTATTGATCTTGCTAAGGACTTAAACTTCTATATATTTCTTGGTCACTAATATATATAAGGATTTTTGTTTGGTTAAGGGTTTTCTATTGTGCTAAAGAGTTAAAGCTCTACAGGGGTTTAAGTTTTTGGAGGTAATGATTCATCCCCCCTCTCAATATCTAGTGTTCCCTATTGAGAAATGTGACTAAAATTTACTAGCTTGATCAACTTCTTGGAGTAGTTGTGTTCTTCCCTTATTTGAACTGTATGTCATAGGATCGTTGAAAATCCTAACTTTAGAAATCATGTCACGGGGTTGTGGAAATTCATAACTTTCCAACAAACCTCTTGCTAGATCGTGGAAAGTTGAAACTTTGAAACCTATGTCACTAGATCTGCGTGATTTAATGGTGTTGTTTGGAATTGGTTTAATAAGCATTCATTTTTCTCTAAGGGACAATTTGGAAAATGAACTATGATTGATTTTGCCTTATGGCATAGTAGTTCATGTCTTTGAGGAAATCCGATGAAATAAAGCTACCGAAGGCACTTTTGATCTTAGATGTTTCTTTTTGAGATGACCCATATTTCCCAACAAGTGGTATTAGAGCCTTCTTCTAGGATTTTCCTTTTTCTTGCATGTGCAGGTTTGTGAGTTGTATTTACCTACATGGAATCACATGTGGCTTTCATGTGTTTGCATGTTGATGCATGTATGAGTTATTGGTGTTTCTAGTTTTGGGTATTCCTTCTATGAATATTTCATAGTTTGACATGCTTGAATAAATCTGAAGGAATCGACTAATGGATTGATCCTTTGATGAGTATAAATTCTTTCTCTTTTTGTTTGATTTCCAAGAGATAACATGCATTATGAAGGAAGGGGAATATGAAGAAACTTGAGTTGATCATATTGAATAGATGTGACCTAAAGCTCGTGAGTTAGCAACGATATAATCCTCATGCATGGGGTAGAATATTATTGGCTCTATGGTTGTGTTACAACAAGATTTCATATTGAGTGTCTGTGTGAGAGGCTCCCTAGTGATATGGAGAAGTTTGGGTTGTTGTTCAGTCATGGAGTAATGTGCTTATGCTAGTTATTTTTCTTGGTATCGGAAGACACGATTTTTCTAGCACCTCGGTTGCATGTAGGCTATGGAGTTGATCATTGGATAGCCTGGAAGCTTCTAAAATAGCTTGTCTATCTTTTGGGTGGATGTGAATGTTGGTGGTTTTGGAGTTGGCTTGATATGGGCCTGGAATTCCTAAACTGCTATTTCTTTTCAAGGATGTGGTTTTACTTGCATTTCTTAGATTCATGTTCTTTGGATTTGAAGGTTTTATAGATTCTCATTTAAATAATTTATGGTTATACATATTCATGATAATCTAGTTTCCGGTTTAACCGTTATGACATTTCAGATGTGAAATGGATATGGGTGTGCATGGGTGTTCTTAAAAATAGTGGTTTTGTAGGTTTTACATGGTCAAGAAAACTTGTAGTTTTGTGGAGCTACTGTTAAACTATTTTCTAGATACTAGCTTGTTAGGGGCAATGTTGAATGAGATAGTTGTAGTTTTGCATGCATGCTTTGTGCATGGTGTGAGGAGATGTGATTCTATCTCTACATGGGAGTTTTGGTACACGATTAGTCACTCAACATTCTTGTTTTGATGCTTGGTGGTTTCCCTGACTATGGTGCTCAATGTGGACATGATTGGAAAATCGGATTTGAAATTGATCTGGTGTTTGAGTCATGTTGTCTACGTGGTTATTCTCTTTGAGGTCTTATTTTTGTTGTTTCCAGTGCTATGATGGTTTTGCACATTCATTTTGATTGATATTCAATTTATGTGGTTAGTGGATTAGCTACCCATTGGTTGTAGTGAGATAATTTGGAAGTGGACTATCTATATCCAGGAGGTTGATTCAGAGTTGGTGCAAAATTCTTAGATGACATTGTTTATGGTCACTTGTGCATTGGTGTGGTTGATTTGAGATGAGAGGATGAACGGTGTTGAGTACCTAAACATTTGGTTATGGGGACCTATAGCATGTGTATCATGATTTCATGGATAGTTTGGATACACTATTTTGTGTAAGCTTTTGATAGTGATGAGAATCTATGCTTTTTTTGGAGATCTTGGTGCCACTTGGTATTTTTGTCAGATGGACATGTTGTTGAGTGGACTTGGAGGTTTTTTAGATTAGTATATATTGGGTCATGATTCTTGGAGAGCTCAGTTGTCACGGTTTAGTGGGAGATTTAGCAATGAATGTGGGTTCATCACTTAGTGGTGAATGACCTTCTTTAGTGTTACAGATGTTACTAGGAGAGACTCTTAGATCCTGTTGCTACAAAAGAGTTCTTTCAAATTTGTATGGAAACTATTTGAGGATGTGTAACATATTGGAACCATGTAGGACATTTGGATTCTTTGGTTGAGGTGTTGGTGGTGCTTGACAAGCGATGTTGGTTTAGATTTTGTTTGTGTCATGTCATGATATGCTCTTGGTTCTATATTAGAGTTTTGGCATGATGCATTTCTCTTGAGACCTTTGTAATATTCACTTGGAGCACGATATCTCCTAAGGGGAATGTGTAGATCATGATGTCATGATAAGTTCATGATTTGGATGATTGGAGCTATTAATAGTGGTCTAATAGTTCTATGTGTGTTGGATATTTTGGTCATATGCTTGAGAACTTCATGATAGTGTAGTGATGCATTTAGAGTTTAGCATGAGACGATCATTTGAAGGTGCCCATAGATACATGGAGAATAAGGTGAGTTTGTATTTATCTTGTGAAGAAACAATTATTTTTTATGGTTACTCTTGACGAATATTTCAGTAGAAAGTCTGAGGAGCCTACACCTTGGTTGGGCATGAGTTCAACAAAGACCAATGAGGAGATTTCTCTTGGAGAAGTCATGGTGACTAACTTGGAGGAGCATTCTCATTCCCCACTCTTGGTCTACTTGAAATTTTATCATTTGAAAAGTATTTCCCATTATTTCTTTCAAATGTATTTGTGCTTTGATTCTCATGGAATGAGTTGATTCATGATGTTTGGATTTGGATACTTATTTGAGGATTGTTTTAGCATGTATCTTTATGATTTCTTTCATGGATATAGATCTTGAACTACTATTAGATGATTCTAAAGGATTCATTATGAGAGATGGATAGCATGGTCATCTCCTTACGCATTGTGATTACATTCATTGATGTTGATTTTAGGAGAGGGATTGGGTGTTTTTCCTAAAATGGGAAATGAAATAGTTTGATCTTCTTAGAGATGCTTACATCTGGATATAATTATATGCAATATATGTTGTGTTTGATCTTGGAGATTGAACGGTTGGGTGTTGTTATACTATTCTCTTTGGGGTGTTGTGAAGGAGATCATACTTGACCGAGTTGGCATTAAGAGATGTATGTAGGATGATTTTTCTACAGGTACATGATGTGAAAAGTTTCTCTCTTTGGTCTTGGTTATCTTCTTGGATGTTTTATTTTCACATTACATTGTTTTGATATTTGGTCAGATCTGTAGTGATCACTAGACTATGGTCATGTGTTTTCACTCATATTCTTGGGTGATGACATGGAGGTTCTTAATCTCTTTATTTTTTTGGGTGTGGAGAACTTGGGGGAGCTGTGAAAAATTATGGTGAGAGTTTTTTTTGTTATTTAATTATAGGTAGTGCATATCATTGTGGATTATGTGTGTAAATATGTGGAAACAACTAATAAGTTAAAAAAACACGCCAATGAGACATTGTATAAAAGAATCTAATTCAAAGATAAGAAAACTCCAAACTCAATAGATTCTTCAAAATCGTCCCATTGTCCTCTATCTCGAAGGATTCATTTTAAGCTACTTGCTCTCAAATTGTGTAAGTAGAAGCTCAACAAAATGACAACATAGAGAATGAGATGATATGAAAAGTGCATTCCTATGCTAAATGATATGAGATCATTAAACTAAGATAATGAAACTAAGAACAAATTATACAAGCTATTCTACCATGATTTTTTAAGCTAAGATGCTATGCTATGCTCAAGAAATCTAGGATATTAAGATTGCTAATTATTGATAATGCAACTATAATTCTCACACTATGAAACTAGATTATTTTCAAAGCACAAAAAGGTCTTATTTATAGAATTTTGGAGGCAAAAGCTTAGTTGGAAAAGATCAATAGTTGAAATCGAGTCTAGTAAGATGAATGGCGGAAGATCAAATATTTGGAGAGAAAGATGGAAGCTAGAGAAAAAGAGGGAAGATGTTTCCTCCTACAAAACCTTCTCCATTCAAAAATGAAGGAAAGTAGCGATTTGTCATTTTTAGTTATGAGAAGTTAGTTGGTAGTTGAGGATAATTCCATAATTAAATTATTTAATTATTTAATTAAATGTGACATGTGGATTTAGAAGCTTCCATAATTAAATATTTAAAATACTCAATAATGTGTGAAAAGTGAATAAGAAATTTCTAATTAAATATTTAGAATATTTAATTATATGTGAAATGGGAATTTAAAGAAATGATGATGATTATGGAGCTAGTAGAACATTACTTTATTTAAATTAAAAATTTAAATTTAAAGCAATAAGATAATTAATTTAAATAAATTATAAATTTCATTTCATTAATTATAAAATTCATTTAATTAATTAAGAGGAAAATAGAAAATGATAATAATTAAATAAACTTATTTATTTAATTAAAATGGAAGAATTAGAAAATGAACAATATAAATAATTAATTAAATTTATTTATATGTAGATGGAATTAGAAGATTAATTAAACAACTCATATTTGATTAATTACCAGACTCAATATAATGTGACCATTTTTAGATGTATACATTTTTCCCCTCTTTGAAGTGATGTGTTTTATGCATTGCTTCAAAGAAAAATTCAGATAAAGAAACTTGCCCCTGACTTTGAAAAATTGATCGATGATGCTATATGCCCCCTCAGGAGATAAATCGTGCGTTTGAAGGTTCCTTGAATTTTTTGATGATGTTTAAATATTTTGAATGATTTGATGCATATTTGCCAATTTATCTCCCGAAATAGTACTCAACTTGGTGAAAAATAAAAATAACATCACCTTAATTACCCCCTTAAAAGGTGGAAAAAGGCAAAAATTCATTGTTATTTTTACTATTGCATTTTGGTGGTTGGAGAGCTCTAAGAGACTACAGACGATATGGTGATCCACTACGAGAGATATAGATTTGAGAGGGTTTTTTGACATCAAAGACCAGCTGTGTATGGACCCCCAATAAGATTTTGAAACCGCTCTTGTGAATTTTTCCATGAATTTCATACACAATTTGAAATCTTCAAAAATTTCCTAGCTATTTTAGTGCATATATTTGAGTTTTAGCACATGAGATCCTTTTTGAAGCACATAGATGTGTTTAGTTAGTGCATTTAGAATAGCGCATTTAGGCCATAGAATAGAGCATTTTCTTGATAAAGTAATGTATAGGTAGATTTATCCCATAGGTGGATAAAATAACACATTAGGTGATTTAGCGCACTGATTAGTTTAGTGCATAGGTTTGATAGTTTAGCACAGAGGCTAGATAAATTAGTGCTATTTTCTGAAATAGCGCATTGACCCTCTGTTTTAGTGCATCCATGGATCTTTTAATGCATTTTTTGATTTGGCGCATAAAATGTCTATTTTAGCACATCCATGAAATTTTTGATGTTTTTAATTGTTTGAGGATCAAATCCCTGATTTTGATGATTATTGAAAGGATACTTGTGATTGATTGATTTTGTTGCTAGATTAGACAACTAATTTGATAAAATTTATTAGCATCAGGGATAGCGGATCTGAGTTTTTGTGATGATTTGATAAATTTGTCCTCATGTTGAAATGAAAAAAAAATAGTAAAATGATTGATCTGATGTTTAATTTTTCATAAATTTTATTTCAAGAATGAAAAACAAATAGTAATGATGAGTTGATATGTGGGTATGTGCAGGATCATCATGGAAAAAATAGGCCCTTAAGTGGCAATGAAAATTCAGAAAAATCAGAGTTAGGAAACTTGATGTAAAAATTTGAATAAGTTATCTATGTTATTTCAAAAATATGTAAAAGTAGAATCTATGGAAAATTGAATGTAGTTTCTAAACTACTAGGTTAATTTTTGTAAAAAATAAAATCTATTTAGTGAAAAAATGAAATTTCAATGCAGTAGTACTTAAATTTCAAGGAAAAAATAAGTAGGCATCTGTCTGACCACCCTAACCATAATAAAATGATAATATATTTTTACAATATTTTAGATATAATTAGAAGACTCATGTCCGGATGTGATGCATATATTTTTGTAAATTTTATTCAAATAAATAACTAATTATGAAATTTTTATTACAACTTTTAAAAAATATAAAAACTCATATGTCTGACCACCTTAACTTGGTCAAAACTTCATCAATTTTTTTAATTTTTTTTTAATCCTATAGTATGCCAAACATAGAATGTGACGCATGTTTTGGATTCAAAAAATATGATACCATTCGAAAGCTATAGATGTTTTTCTATCAAGATATCAATCAGGACTTTAGTCGTAATTCCAATAGAAAATGATTAATAATTATTTATTAGATTCAAAATAAAGTATAGTTTATATTGGTAGAAAGCTGCAAAGCTCCTTTACAAACCCTTTTTCGTTTCATGAATTTTAGCTAAAATAAAAGTCATCAGCCACATGGGTGAAGTCTGGAAAAGAAAGGTAAGTTTTTAAACACATTTTTCATGTTGACTTCTTAGGATTGATAGGTCTGAACCAAATTCCAAAGCAAGCTCGAGCCTAATCCCTAGGTATTAAATTTTGTGTCGTCAAATCGGATACCCGATTCAAATCATATATCCGATTTGAATTTGATATCTTATATGTTTTAAGTATGAGTTTCAAAAAAATAATACAATTTTTAATATATGATTTCAAAAATGCAATAAAGTTTATAATTAAATATATATAATATACAATATAGTTTATAATGAAATATATAATATACAATTTATGATAATCTCTTACCGAATTATGTATAATATTTAAATATTATTTCAATATTTTAGTTAATCTATAAATATTTAAATATATATATATTACTAATATATATCAATCAAATATTTCTAAATATTATCTCTTTCCTTCTCTCTCCACCTCTATCTCTCCCAAGTCTCACCAATCAC
>CM021100.1:93001006-93018274 GCA_007115665.2 Sequoiadendron giganteum
CTCTCTCTCTCTCTCTCTCTCTCTCTCTCTCTCTCTCTCTCGCTCCATCTCTCCCTCTCCCTCTCCTCCTCTCCCTCTCCCTCTCTCCCTCTCCTCCTCTCCCTCTCCCTCTCTCCCTCTCTAAAATATACTCTCTCAATTTTTTTGATTTTTAAATGAACATTTACAATGTAACCAAGCACCCGTTAAGGTCACCATAACTCAAAATGTGCATGAAATAACTCTAACGAAGAATGTGACCTAAAACCACTAAAGGAGGAGGGGCGGGCATATGGTTAGAGGATCCCTAGGATCTACTAAATCAAATATTATAATGATTACACTAAAAGAGAGAGATTAAAATCGACACCAAGAATGTGCACTCAATATCCTTTGACAAGCAAGGTGCTAATATATGGTGGAGTACTAATTCTGAAATTGATTGTAACAAAGGCGGATAACCAGCCAAAGGAACTTTCCACGCTACCACCAAACAATGGGGGGAAATATTACAATTAAAATACTTCTTCTATTGCAGGAGGCATCCACTGAAGAGTGGGAATTCACCACTTGAAAGTGGGTATGAAAAGATATTACAATTCAATTTATCCTCACTAGTGGTATACCATCCAGGGGTGCTTAATGTGAAGCTAAATAAAGAATGTAGCAATGTTAAAACTGAAACAGTACTACTATTAACAATTTGTACAAATAGGAAAGCTGCAAATTACAATGTTTTTCACCATTTTTCAAAGCACCAAGTCTTACAGTGTTTCCATGTTATAACATAATGAGAAATGAAGAAAGAAGATGGAAACAACAAATGAATTAACTCTATTTTAGAAATACACAATTCTAGAAATGATAATCAACAACTACAAAAAATCATCAAATGCTCATAACTCAACCAAAATACCTCTGAATTGTGTGAAACCAAAGACAATGATCAACTAGAAGACAGGTGCCCCTGTTGAGATGTATAAATAGCTCCAAAATACCAGAAATAATTAATGTCACAAATCCCAATGCAAACAAATAGGTATGACCTCCTTGCAAGGGCGATCTTAGTAAATAAAATCATAAAATTCAAATTTTAAGTTGCAAATCTCCAAGAATGGTCACCTCTAGTCTAGGAATGGAAAGAGAAAACACCCATAACAAAATGAAAATCACTCTGCAAGTTGTAAATAGAAATGTCCTTCAGCCATGAAAGGACTAGCAAACACAAATTGTGGAAATAACATCAATTTCTCCAACACTCAAGCTCAATATGTACTTTTGAATTAAGTACACCCTCAATCCATCATCTAGGGAATCATAGTTTCAGGCCCGAAGAGTGGAATAGAATTGCTAAGCTTTCCCTTAGCTGGATTCTCAATTTCAAACCAGTAGCATAACTTTTCTTTCCAAACCATAACATGCTCAACTCTTCACAATGCATCAATATATAAGTTTCAATGGGCAAATGAAACACTTTGAATTCCAAGAAGTTGAATCACTTCAACTTCCCAAGGGACGCCACCTTCAACCATTCACTTTATTGTTAAAATATAAAACATTACTCCCATTCCCTTTAGGTGTCCATTTTACTTTGTAACAATAAAGCATTTAATAAATCATTAAATTCTCAACATGACCGCTAGATTTAAAACAACATTAACTTATCACTCCTAGGCATGGGGGTACAACTTAAAACATGAAATTGACTAAGACTAACACTTAGTCCAAGGAGATAACCAAAACCAATGTCAATACTAAAACTAAAGGATTACCACAAATAGCATGATGACCTGAGCTAAACTATAGATGATGATACTACCAAAATTAGACTTACTAAAAATAGCCACTGCCAAAAATAGTAAATTCACTTCAACTCAATAGAAAGCCAAACTGATCAACCACACTGAACTGCAAAATGGTGAGTTGTTGCTAGAGTGATACTGCTATAAATATACTTACCAAAAATAGTATATTTCTATAAATATTAAGTTTTTCAAAACCACATCCGCATGCCAACTGAGCAGTATCATGACTTATTGTAAATAGTAAGTGTTTCCAAATATCTATTAAGCACAACTCGGGAAACCATCATGACTTACTATAAATAGTAAGTGCCCAGAAATGATGTCAAATTCAGATGCATGTCACATCACCCTGAAGATCTCTAAAAACCCAAAAAACTCCACTAGACATGCATAAGAAAAACACACATGCAAGCCCTCAAAACTACATCTGAAACCTCCTGTAAAATAGGAAATCTTGATTTCTCATTATACTTACCCTATGAGTTTATGGAAATAGGCTAAATCCAATTGTAGAGCATAGGGCTAAATCAGGGACATTACAGTCTGCCCTTCCCAAAATTTCTTGTCCTCAAGCAATGCCACCACACTCCAAGAAAACTATTTGATCCATACTATACCAAGTAGGATCCCGGGGTCCCAAATCCATCTCTGAGAGGACCCACACTATTGATGCTACATCACTCTTAGCACACAAGAATAACCAACACTCCAAATGGGAACTAACCCTCCTTGTAACCCCAAAGAGTCACCATATCTAAGACCCAAACTGATAGACCTAGAAGAACTGATGTAAAAAAGAACTTGCAACATATCATGTCCTGAAAACTCTAGGGAGTCAAAAACAACAATACCGCAATCTAACTGTACACTTAGAAAATGTACAATTTCATTTTGGCACACTTGATCCTAATTACTAACAACATTTCTTCCTAAATTATACTCTCAGCATTTCATCATAATTTGTCTCTTAATTTAATATCTGCATCACCAGCTCACCACATCTTAATAATTTGTCTCTTAATTTTTTGTCCACATCACCACCTCTACATTACACAGAGGTGGTGATGTATTGCACCACACCCCTTCTAAACTGCAACACTATATTGGACCACACCTGTTTCACACCTCTAAATTTCAAAATTTTCCAAACTTCACCGCATACAAACTGCACCGCCTGTTGAATTGCACTGCACCTACGGTCTATGTTTTTGCAGAGTGTCGCACCCAGTCAAACACCCAACTCTATATAGTGCCACCGTTGTTCCAAACTGCACCGCACTTGCTAAATCTGTCACAAAAAATAGTCAGGTTTTAGATTTCAACATGTGCTTTTTGATTTTCGGATTTTCTAACTTTTGACTTTGTTGTTTTTGTGCTCTCTAGTTTCTATCATTTTGTAGGTTGGAGAAAGGAGTAAAGAAAGGTATGAGATTCATCATGGCATCATATTCATCATACAAAAAGTGTTTTTAAACACTGAAGTGTTGTTCAACACTTTTTAAGGATGTTAAATTTTTATTTTTTTAAAAGGAATTTGTTTACTTTCATGCCTTAGAAACACTAAGTTTATTTTGGGTTTAAAAAGAACAAGCAAAGTTCTCTTTTCAAAAAAATTCAAAAGGCTAAAAAGAATCTAGAAAAAATCCACTAGATTTTGTTTAAAGGTTTAAAAATTGAACAAGGCAACTCTCACACTTCAAAGTTAGTGGTTTAAAAAGAACTCATTTCTTGCTTTGAGGATTAAAATCAGCTTGTGTTTTTGATGTCTTGTAATCCTTTTAACAAAGTAATATCATATAAAAGGCATATTAACTTCTCTCGTGCCTCATGATGATCTTGAGAATCAAAAGTCTTTTTGTGATATTAAGTTGTCAAAAGTATTACCTCCACACTTCATTCTTTTGGGGTTTAAAATTGAACAAAACACTTTACGAGTGTGAGTAGGCTTATTGTGTGTGCTCTCCCTTTGTTTCTAAAAAAATTTGGATCGAACTATGATTAAGTTTACTCAATTTTATTTATCTTAGTGGGCCTGCCTTGTGGGAAAAAGTACTCACCCAAGGGAACGACCCAACCGATAACACACTAAGGACAAGTGTATTTCCAGCTGGGATATAAAAGTGGGTACTAGAACAAAATTCAGTATCACATGGTTGGTTTCGATGAGAAGGGAAAAAATGGTCTCTCACCCCATGGGTCAGCCTCCATGAATGGAAAGTCCGAACTAAAACCCCTTATTTAGAAGGCCAAATCCTTATCTATTTTTTTGGTGCAAAAGGTCATGTCCTTCAAAGCCGCCCCACATTATATATGTGGTTTTTTTGTAGAGAGGAAAAGTATGCCATGGGAGCTTCATGGGTAGTGATGCTTCTCTGATCTGAGAAGTTTGTGCCATCAAGGGGAGCCAATGTGGTCAAGCATCTAGTCATCCACACAAAATATGTGTAGCTGGTTCGTCCAAGTGGAAACCCAAAAAAATATTGTCTCATCATCCTAAGGTTGTACATGTGCTTGGAAATGAAAAATACATTGCTTGGTCCTCAAAATAATTGAAAAAAAAAATTGACAAAGAGCTTCAAATTTCAAACCCCTTGGAGGAAGCAAATATCCTTGACGAATTCAAGTACTCTTTCTTTCCCTAGGGATCATATCCTTAGAGGTTTCTAAGTGCTTGGATTTTATCATTATTTGTTTTCACTAAGGTCAACCTAGGAAACTTTTACCCTAATTTCCTTGATTTCCACATAATGGACCTTGTGGGATGAAAAAGAAAGTGGGACATTAGACATGCAGTTGGAAACATAATCAAGCAAGTGCTTTTGGTAAAAATAATTCACTAAGGCAAGATAAAGGACAAATTGAACCTCATATGTGTTTCCTCAAATGATTTCCCGAAAGTTCAAAATCCCAAAACCAAGATTCAAAAGGATAAGTCTAAAAGCCCGCGAAAAATGTCTTGAAATGCTCCTTGAAGTCAAAGAAAGACTAGTGTACAACTTCTATAAGAAGGCTTCAAGAAACAACCCAACTTTGTATGCATTCTACTATCAACAAAATTCTGAGCTTTTTGAAAGATTCGCTTTCCTCACATAGGAAGTGTAGCATTTTCTTCAATACCGAGGTTTTGTAAAAAAGAGTTGTGTCTAGGTCAAGGTCTAAGATCAAGTTCTTCACTCTCCTCCATCTCTCCATCAATCAAATCTCATCCCATCAATTTTTTTTTAAGAAATTTAGAGAAATCATTCATCCTAAACTTAAAGGCTAAATCAGCATCACTCTATCTTGGCTTAGCACACCTAGCCAAATAGTCAAATCTCTTGAACAAATTTGCCCCTAGGATAATGCAACTTCCTGGGGTTCACTAGTTCATGATCACCTTGGTTGGCTTAAAACACTTATCCAATCCATTCTCTTGTTTGATTTTTCCCTAGGATAACGCAACCTCCTAGGGTTTACAAGCTCACCACAATCTTGTTTGACTTAATACACCTCCTCAAACGGTCACAATCAATCCAAGCCCTAAATTTTAGCATAACCCCTAAAAATTTCTTCAAAGGTTTCACTCATTCACCTAATCCATTTATCTCATCATCACCACCCCCTTTTGATCCTTTTCTTTTCCTAGTTCTTCTCTTTTGGGCCTAAAAAATAAAGATCAAACAATCCCTATTTTTATGGTCCAAACAAGATCACAATACAAGAGGAACATGGAAAAAATAAATGAAATATCAACTTCCAGGGACTTGGGTCAAGTAAACACTGAAACAAACCTTGTGGGATCAAGCAATCCCCCAAGTAGTTCTCCTCTAACATCACAAAATCCTCAAGAGTAAAAATATGAAGAGGAAATCACAAACGAGGACATGGGGATGACACAATCATAAATGCTAGAAATGGTCCAAAATACGGAGAATCATAAAATTGTCAATGCCATGTTTAAATACTTACGCACATTAATGGAAGGAGGGATCCTGATTCCTTTTGACCTTAATGTAGGTGCTAGTATGGAAATTCCTCTTACAAACACATCCCCATTATCAACTCTGAAAATCACTCAAGAAGTGCCTTAAACCATATCAACAATCACACCAACCTCCCTGATTGTTAACAAAGGAAGTGCTATGTTTTGAGAGTTACAGTAGCATCACCTTGTGAACAACAAAGTGGTAAGTGTGAACACCACACTAGAAAACTTCATCCCGGTAAATCCATCACACTCCTATGTCCCACTCACCTTCCATTATCATACAGATTCATCCTTATTTCGTGTAGCACCAGCCTATCCGTTAAACATACAAACTTCTTTACAGCAAGGAGAAGGTGGTTTGTTTGAAATAGCAGGATTCACTGACCCATTTTCCTTTCAAGGGAACTTACCACCCTTTCCCCCATTACCACTCACACCCACATCACCTATTGGATTGGGTCTAATCCCGACCACCAACACAAGCGTTTCACCTATCACCACGGTTGGCATCATTCCCAATCTACCACCAATCCCACCAAAAGCTAACATGATGAATTTATTCACCACCCTAATCCAAACCATCCAAAAATCCAATCATCAAAGGGTACTAAAGCAAAAGCAACAAGTTGCACAACAAGAACAAGCGTAGCTAGCTTCCCAAAAAGTTGCACAAACCAAGCAAGCCACACAAGCTACACAAGCCCAACAAGCCACATAAGCTGCATAAGCCACTCAAGAATCCCAACAAGTGCAAGCCCAAGCTCAAGCCCAACAATAGGCGCAAGCAAAATACCAAGCACAACTACAAGTGATCCATCAAAAAACATACCAACAAGCCCTACATGACTTTCAAGCACAACAACAAGCTAAACAACAAGCTTTATTGGCACATTAGTAGCTCGACCAACAAAAAGATTTATTGGTGCAACTATAGGTAGACCAACAACAAGCTTTATGGGAACAACAATAGATGGACCAACAACAAGCTTTGTTGGAGAAGCAGCAACAAGATCAACAACATACGTTGTTGACACAAATGTAAGCATACTAGCAAGACTTGAATGCACAACAGAGCTTGTAGAAAAATCCCACCAGTACTCCTCCCACCAATCAAACACCCCAAACACCTCAAAACACATTCATTCCACCTCTCGATCCGAGCAACAATTTCGCATTGCAAATCAAACTACTCTTGCAGCAGGTGTTGGACCTCCAAGCCAGAAAAACAACTAGAACACTAGGAAACTTATGCCCTTATGCATTTGATAGAAGTCTCATGATGTACCGTTCCCAAAGGGATTCGACAAGTATAATGGAATAGGTAACCCTGATAACCACGTCAAGGAATTTCAGGTGCATTACATGGAGGTTGCATATGATGACACATGTCTAATGCGACTTTTCCCCCAAAGTTTGATTGGTCCAGCCATGGAATGTTTTTCTTGCCTACCCATAGGCATTAAAAAATTTGAGGAAATTGTGGAAGCATTCCTTAAAAATTATGCTTTCAACATGTGTGCAGACGTTAGTTTGGAAGAACTATCAATGCTCAAACAAAGAAAAGGAGATCTATTTGCATCCTTCTTGCAAAGATAGTGATCCAAGGCCAATCGGAGCAAGTGGACCATGCCAGAAGAACAAGTTTGCATGATCATATCTAATTTAGATAAAAACTTGGAGTTATACTTAAAAATTCAATGCATCACATCATACAATCAATTAATCCCAAAGGCGCTCAATATTGAAAGAGCCCTTACTGTGTGAGGAGATGCCTCAACATTTACTCCACCCCAGGATAACCACCCGTCCAACAATTATAACGATAAATCTTGAACATGACCGAGGAACAAAAATATCACAAATGACGACGTGGTTGATGCTAAAGTGGTCATAAATGCTCCCAAACCAAACATCCACACTCATCATCAACCACAAAATCATAATCGCAATAATGTGCAAACTAATGCAGTAGTAGGACAACAACAACCACTTCCCACCAAACAAATCAATAACCTGGGAAATCAAGGACCACCTCCCTGAAGCAAATACCCTCCCAAGTGGAAGTTCATGGCTCTTGGGGAATCTATTGAGTCCATAATGAAGAATTTAGTCACGGAAAACCTAATCAAAGTCTCCAACTCTGAGAAATACGCAGAACCCATGGCCAAATTGCCATGGTACAATGAAAACCTCCTTTGTGACTTTCACAAGATCAAAGGACATACCACTGCAAATTGCATGAGACTGAAGAACATCATCCAAGACCTCATCAAGGACAAGATCATCAACGTTGAGCAATCAACCGGTAATCAAGATTTGAAAATATACACAAATTCGATGCCAAACCATAATCAAGGAAATGGTCAGGGGAACAACAAAGGCAAGAAAAAATATGCTAGTGCTAATCTAGTATATGAAGAGATAGTCGCATGTGTCGATGAAATGGTCACAGTCATTAATGTCAAAGGCGTCAACACCGATTGTGGAGTCACCACATGTGGCAGAAAGATCACCATTGCAGTGACATCAACTAAGACCCCTAATTCAAACACAAGAGACATCCCTTATTACTATAATGTCATCGACCAACTGAAAAGAACTCCTGCACAAATCTCCATCATGGAACTATTAAAAATTTCTCCTGCCCATAGGAAAATTCCTGATGGAGCATTATCAACATCCACCCTCTCTACCACCCTTGACATAGAACAGTTCTAGGATATGGTTGGTAATATCATCACCCTGAATCTCCTTACATTCTCTGACCAAGACTTCCCCCCACAGCCATCTCATAACTGTGCACTTCACCTACAAGTGTTGGTCCACAAAAATAAAGTTAAAAGAGTCCTAGTGGATGGAGGTCTAGGCCTTAATATATCCTCTCTCAAACTTATAAAGAATTTGGGACTCACCGAGGATTCCATTAACAAGAACAAGCACATCACAATAAGGGTGTATGATGATCAAGAAAGAGTGTCTTAAGGCACTATTAAAATCCCCATCCAATTGGGACCAACAACCATGGAGACTACCTGTCAGGTCCTCAACCTCAACTTACCATATAACATCCTCCTTGGTCATCCATGGATCCATGAAATGAAAGCAGTAGCCTCACCAATACATCAAGTTCTTGCACCAAAATGAGGAGGTCACTATACACGAGGATCCCAAACCATTCGCCTACTGCAAAAATTTAAAAGCCAATTTTTATAAAATCCCCCAAGTGTCAAAAAATGATGAAGGCCCATCCACTGCATACATCAACCCAACTAACCTCACCTGCACTTCTGCGATAGAGACACCCATCATCCATGACATATTTGACATCAAAAACATGATCTAGGACAATGGATGCGATGACTATAGAATGAAGAAGAGTGCATTTGTTTTAGGAGAGTTACCACAATCTCCTAGGTCACATGGGCAACCTCGACCAACTGAAACACCTGACCACACCCTTAGGGAGGACCCCTCTATATTTCGTAATTAGGGAGACCTAAGTCAGGAAAGTGTTGGTGAGGAGGATATTTCAAGCATAATATACCATGATGCAGAACCCACACCCACCTTACCTATGGATGAAGCCAACAAAGGGCTACAAATAATGCTTGGCATGGGCTATATAGAAACCAAAGCCTTAGAAGGAACAATGATGGATGGCTAGAGCCCATCATTGCAGAAAGAAGAATGCAGAACCTTGGCTTTGGATGTAATCCCTTGAGTATAACCGTACTTGATAGAGGTACTCCTAGTAGGGCAGTCAGGTCCTCCCCTCAGGTACCAGTAACCACCTTAAACCACCCTTATACACAGGCATCCCACTTGACAACTTCACCTTTGATGTCACTAATGTCTACGCCAATAGTGATGATGATGATACCGTAATAGGCCTACCCATGTTTTTTGAGGATTCCTCCTTACTAATGATTAGTGCCTCACCTACTAAGTCAAACCAACAAACCCACCAAATCACCTTAGTATACCCTCAACTCATCGATCATGACCAACGAGGACCGCCAATTCTAGACTCATTCAAAAATGATGAGGCTCTCTCATAATTCATGTGACTAAGGGATATAGTTTCATGTGGGGATCACAAGGCCGGTTTCAACATCACTTTAGACACCTAGGCATATTACGGGGAGATGATTGATTCCTTCAGTCGCAAAAGGAAAATATCGAGAATAAGCTCGGGGTTATTGAGTGAAAACCACACTATGGAACTCTCTAACCAAAAAATAGTAAAAATAAAGGATGCATCCAATGGTGAAAACCTCTTTGAGGCACCAGAGGATGAAGGAATCAATCTCCCCCTATTGCTCTACATCAATAAAAATCAGCAGTCCTGGCAGAGCAATGTAATCCTATTAACTTTAGAACAAAGACAGAACCACAAATCACTTTCTATGTTGAGTCTCTCCTGACAAAGGAACAAGAACTACTAGAAAAATTTATGAAAGAAAGGAAGTAAAATTTGCATGGACCTATGTTGACATGCTAGATCTCGATCCAGAAGTGGTGGCTCATCATTTAGTTGTTTATCCTGGAGCGAAGCCGGTTAGAAAAAAGTTAAGAAAAATGCATCCCCAGATAGCCTTGCTATTCAAGGTAGAGTTACAAAAACTCCTGGATGTTGGCTTCATACACCTGATTGACTATCCAGAGTGGGTATCCAACCTTGTACCAATATCAAAACCAAATGGGGGGATCCACATCTATACGGACTTCAGAGACCTTAATAAACAATGTCCTAAGGATTATTTTCCACTACCTAACATTGATATGATAGTGGAAATGGCAGTCGTACATGAGATGCTATCCCTAATGGATGGCTTCTCAGGATATAACCAAATAATGATTACAAAAGAAGACTAGCATAAGACAACATTCACATGTCCTTGGGGCACCTACTTCTAGAATGTGATGCCATTTGGGCTAAAGAATGTAGGGGCTACATATCAGATAGCCATGCCACTTATCTTCCATGACATGATACACAAAAAAATTGAAGATTATGTGGATGAAATATTGGGTAAATCAAAGAAGAGGCTGAATCACATAGCAACCCTAAGCGACATCTTTGATAGATTGGAAAAATACAAGGTCAGGCTCAACCCAAAGAAGTGTGTCTTTGGGGTACAATCTGGAAAACTTCTGGACTACATAGTGTCAATGAGGGGGATAGAGGTAGATCCCACAAAGGTTAAGGCAATCCTTGATATGGAAGCACCAAGAACACTAAAACAACTCAGGGGATTATAAGGCAGACTCCAGTCCATTCGAAGGTTCATAGCACAACTAGCAAACAAACAAATTGCATATTCACATCTACTCCACAAGGGAGTAGCATACAAGTGGGATGAAAAATATGATTACGCATTTAGAAAAATCAAATAATATCTACTCACACCACCCGTATTGATGCCACCCATCGCAGGAAAACCATTGATCATATACATCTCAGCAACAACAATAGCTCTTGGTGCTCTTCTAGCTCAACACAATGAAAATGGAATAGAAAGGGCTATCTATTACATCAAAAGCACAATGGTTGGCCATGAGTTAAACTATACATTCATTGAGAGAGCTTTCCTAGCGGTAGTATTTTCTTCACAAAAAATTTGACACTACATGCTAGCACATAAAATCAAGCTCATCGCCAAAATAGATCCATTTAAATACCTACTATCAAAAGCTATTCTCACAAGGAGAATGGCTAAGTGGGTAATGATACTGTTAGAGTATGACATTGCGTATGTGGAGCTCAAGGAAATCAAAGGACAAATAATCATGAACCAGCTGGCAAAGGATCTTATCTACATAGAAAATCCGCTCATATTCAAATTTCTAGATGAGTCCATCTTTAATCTCAATGTAGATGATCATTGGAAACTATACTTTGATGGTTCTCACACACAACATGGATTAGGAGATGGTGTCTTCTTTATCACCCTGCAAGGGGATTGCATACCAAGATCTTACAAATTGGCATTCCCCTGTACAAACAACATTGCAAAGTATGAGGCTTTAACCATAGGTCTCAAAATTGTAGCACAGAGGTGAATCATGGCATTAAAGGTCTATGGAGATTCACAAGTTATCATTAACTAGGTCAACGATGAATACCAAACTAAGGATGATAAGCTTACACCATACAAGAAGGTGGTAGAAAGCCTCGAAGAATCTTTTATTAATATCACTTTTGAGCAAATACCAAGGGAAAACAGCAGAGGAACTGATGCAATATCAATGGTTGGATCCTTGCTAGATATCCCTCACAATGTCTCAAAACATGAATTTCTGGTAGAGAAGCTTCTCATACCTACTTTCGAGGTACCAAAGTTAGAATATGCATGCGAACTCATTGGTCCTGGTGATTTTTTGTATCATGACATTTACACATACTTAAGATCTCCTAGTCGATATCACCCCAAACCTCAAACGAACCTTTGTCAAGAGATCCTTACGTTTTTAATCCTAGGGGAAACCCTTTTCTATAGGAGCATTGATGGAACCCTACTACATTGTTTAAAACCTAAGGAAGCCCTAACTACTTTGACTGAGGTACACAATGGCACTTGTGGTTCACACTCGAGTGGTATGACCTTGGTTAAGAAGTTTCTAAGAACTGGGTACTACTGGACAACAATGGAAAGAGAGGCACATGATTTTGTCAAAAGGTGTCTACAATGCCAACAACATGGAGATCCCATTCATGCACCAGCTCAAGAATTACACCCTATTGTTACAGCTTGACCCTTTTCTCAATGGGGGCTCGATCTCATAGGTAAAATCTCACCCACCTCATCCAACAGCCACAAGTTCATCATCACCATCACAAAATATTTCACAAAGTGGGTCGAAGCAATTCCCATGACCTACATCACCGGAAAGCAAATAGCCAAGTTCATCCTAAACTACCTCATTTGCTGATATGGCATCCCTCAATCCATTATCTCTGATAATAGGACACCCTTCAAGAATTAGGATGTTTGTGACTTATGCGAAAAATTAATAATCCAACATCTCTTTTCCACACCATACTACCCACAAGGCAATGGCCAAGCAAAATCCACCAACAAAACCATTCTAAAGATCCTTAAGAAAATAGTCAATGTCTTTGTTTGTGACTAGCATCTAAAGTTAAATCCTGCCTTATGGGCCTACCGCGCTAGCATCCGCATGCCAACAGGTGCCACCCTATTTTCCCTGGTCTATAGATCAGAAGCCATCCTCCCTATCGAGATTGAGCTCCCATCACTAAGGATATCATTGCAAAACCTCATCATGGATGAGGAATATAGGGTTACAAGACTAAATGAGCTAGAGTTACTAGATGAATGGTGCATGGACACCCTAAATCATTTATAGGTCTACCAGAATTGCTTGAAACAAAGCTACAAAAAGAATATCAGGCAATGCACCTTCCAAGTCGGTGAACTTGTGATGAAGGAGAACCAAAAGAATGTGCCAAATCTAGAGAGCAAAGGAAAATTTGAGCCCAAATTTTTGGGACCTTTTTTCATCATAGCCAGCTATAAATCAAGAGCATATCAATTAGCAACACTAGAAGGCGAGCCTCTGTAGGAGCCTCTGAATAGCTCTCACCTCAAAAAAAATTATGCCTAGGAACTTGCAAGGTATAGAACCAAAAAATACAAAAACAATCATAAAAAGTCCCAAAAAAATGGTTACCTTGATGAAAAAACCTAGCAAACAGGCATCTTGGCAACAACAAAAAAACAAAAAATCAAAAAAAGGATTGAAAACAGTAGAAAAAAATCGTCTTCTAGTGAAAACCACTTTGGTGGCACTTTGGACAAGTACCTTGGTGAAAAATTGGCAAATAGGCACCAAGTGTAAATAAAGCACTCCCCATCTGCCAGGATCTGCACGACTCACTCATCCATTCCATCACATTTCATTAATCCTCCATCCACTCATCCACTCATATTCCATATCATATTCCACCATAGTACTACTTGGCATATTCCTAAGGTCACTTTGTCCTGCCTTTATCGAATTAGTTTATCGCTTAACGATGTGGGCATGTCCTTGAAACTGGCACTAGATCGGATTTGTGTATATTTATTTTCTCTTCCCAATTCATCAAAAAAATCCAAAAACATGTCAAAATCTAATGAATCAAAAGTAGAGTCATCTTGCCAAACTACATAGTCTTTGAGCTTGAATATAGGAAAGTTTGATATTTGATCATCCCCTGAGACAATTTAGGTTAATCCTTAGGCGTTCATCACATTGGTAAGCCATTTGTCCATCTTTTTCACACCCTAGATTAGTCCTTAGGCGTTCGTCATAATAAAATGGTAACTCGTTTTCCCATCTATCTCATCATTGAGTCAGGTCTGTCAGTAGTCAAACTATGTGGTCTTTGTGTGTATAATGTAGGCAAGGCTAATCTATGGATCAACTCTTGAGACCCCTAGGATAGGTCTTTAAGTTAGTCTCTTTATCGTAAATCTCAAAAATACCAAAAACATTTGTAAAATGCTTCAAAAATAGCAAAAACAACCTCAAAATATCTGAAAAATCCAAAATGGTGCATCCATCTCATCTCACTTTCACACGCAATAATCACCACTCATAATAAATCAATCGTCTCCTTCATCCTTTGGTGAAGCAATCAAAAGAAAGTTTAGCAGGTTCCAAAGTGAACACCCAAATTGTCAAAGTTTCGAAAGCATAAGTCAGTAAGAAAGCAAGTTGGTCAACTCAGAGTATCAATAGCTTATCATCCAATCAGTCTCACCAAAAATCATGATCACAATATTTCCTAGGATGAATCCTTCCCACGATGGACATAAGCATCAGGTACCTCACAGTAGTTTAGTCTTGGCTAGCAGTATAAAGAACATTAGCTTCTTTTTTTGTTTTACTTGGTCTTTTCTTGGCTTATCCTATTTTGTGCTCATTCTAAGGACCTCTCGATGATGCCTAAACAAAATAGGTTTAGAGAGAAAGGAATGGGACAAAGATCATTATCTTTTTTATCTACTATGCTTGCGAGATACACTTGTAAAATAACTTAGTCACGTATGCTTTGTTTGGTTTGTAGAGAGGATGTTTTGGATATCTTGTTGACCACATAGGAAAGCTTGATTTCCTATGTTTTGGCTCGAGATGTTTGTAATTTATGAACTATGTCCTGAATGAAGTATGCATGCTAAGTGTGAATAGGAATATTCCTATTTGATTTTTGAATCAAAGTCCATCACACTAGGTACCATGCCATCCTGGTTCTTTATACCTTGATGCATCATACCCATGTGTGTTATCAAACATAACGTAATTGACCCTTTGAAAATCCTAACTCTTGAAAAAGAAAAATCATCATCATCCTAACTAACTCACTACTTCTAAAATTCTTCTATCTTCCTACCACACTAATAGGGTATCATGATAGTAATCAAAACACTGCCAAAGCATACACTTTGCATCCACATGATCATTAGCATAAAAGGCATATTGCATCATATAATTATCTTAAGTTATGAGGGATAATAGAAATTTGTTATTCTAAGCATCTTAAGAAAGCATTATATCATACATAATGATTAGCATCCATTGGCACCATCATTTACCATACATTGCATTCATAGGATCATCATTAAAATGCATGAAAAAGGTATAAAAATAAGTAGCATACATCATAAGAAATAGGAACATCTCATAGCATCACAATAAAAATTAGACTACATATCATACATTTGCAAAATATCTCATAAAAAGGGTGGATTATCTCATACATATCATCAAATAAATACACTCTTATGATACAAAATCAGGATCAAATGTACATTGGAATACATCATACAAAAAGGGGCAATAATGTAGACCGTGGGAGTAAACTATTTGTGATCAAGGGCTATCCTTGATGGCTATGCCCCTCACCCTCTCCCACCTTCCTATCACCATGATCCTCTAGCAGTCGCACCCCTATCTATTGGGAGAAGTTTGGAACTCTACCTGCTGGTGGCTCTACCTACCTATAATGTTTTTTATAATACTTGGCCTCCCTGACAACCTCTCTGTATGCCTGCAGATCAACTAATCATCCCTGGGATGAGGAGGTTGTGCTCTCTAGCTATCATCGCCGACCAATCTCCTAATCCCTCTCATATCATGCCTGGTCCCTCTCAGTAGTAACTGCAGCAACCCACTACCATGCCTTGTCTCACTCTGTTTTTAAAACCTATACCTGACCCTGTAACTACTGGATCAATGCATCTCAGTGGTCCGGTTGTGTTGTTGGCTGCTGTTGTGGGACTACTTGGGGCTGGCCATTTTTTTTGTGCCTAGTCTCTCAGAGGTGTCTATTGAGGGGGTGGTCCACCCCCTCCTCCTCCCTATCCTCGGCCTCTGCCCACTATCCTACCCATAGCTCTCCAGCACAAAATCGCTCCCCCGGGAACTATCAACCTCAAAGGAGGTCGAAACCATGCCCTATATGTTGGAGTCACCCCTACATCTGTCGGTCCCTGATCATATGGCCACGGTCGGGCCACTAACTTCCTAAATGAAGCCACTGCCTCAACTGTTGGGATAGGTTGGCCCCATGCTATCTCTCTGGTCATATGGGAAAAAATCACCATGTACTGATCATTAGGCATGTCCTGCATCTCGCCAAACTGTCTAGCTACCTTGTCAGGGAGATACTGCTCTATCATAGTATGCTCCCGACCCTGCATAAATCTATCTTGATGGGCAAAGAAGAGTTGTTGTGCATCATCATACCATGGGCCTACGCCTATCCATGGTCTCCATAAGAAATCTCTCATCTCATCCAAAACCTATCGCCAATAGGCCAAACCGGTTGTGTCGATATGGGTAAAGCGAAGTTGTGTCCCGCCATACCACCACACAATGGGATCATTAATGTTAGTAACAACTGGTGTCACATCTGGGTGAAGCACTAGGATCTGCTCCCAACCCTGAGGGCTCGACTATCTAGGTAGGAAAACTCATGCAAATCTTTGTATAAAGAGGCCAATCATACTAGTCCCCAAGCAAAACACTCCCGACGAAAGCACATTCATTGCCATGCCAATCCCCAACCTGGACTAAAGTATCGGTCACGCTAATCAGGTGCTACAAGACCAAAAATAATGGAGGCCACAATCAATTTGTAAGTGGGATCTCTATGTCGATATCACTCCAAGTCAATCTTTCCATCACAAAGAAAAAGCTCATCAATGCCCATAACATCAAAGCAGGCATCCCTACCCTCCTCTGGATCATAGATCACTCGAGTTCCATGGATGGGAAATTAGAGAATGCACCAAACATCCTCAAGGGTAATGGTGGCCTCGCTAGTGGGAAGATGGAAGGAAGACATCTCACTGTGCCACCACTCAGCCAGGGCAGTCAACATACCTAAATGTGCCCGAACAGGGGGGACATACACAACATACCAGAGCCCAAGAATACCAAGCTTCTCCTGGAGATACACATGCATACCCTGTAATCTGTTGAGTATCGGCCATCGATGCTCCCTCA